>JAULBM010073123.1:0-19768 GCA_032357055.1 Geukensia granosissima | reverse complement strand
ACAAAGGCAGAAACGCACAAATAATTTTATAAAGCTCGAAAATCACACTCCACAAAAGCCTGACATAGAGTATAGGTGCATGGGGCGTCGCATTCTCCACACACGTCACCCGTTATGTTCCACGCCAAGGCTTTAAGTATTATGACCTAGCAGCCCCCAACGAGAGGGCCCCCTATTCTCCACCTGGGGATCACGCTGGGTAAGCTTTTTGGATCGAGCACTGAACATCAACCCGGTGCCCGGACGTACGGACGAGGAAATAATATATTACCGCAATTACATTACCTGTAATAGTGAAACATGTAATACTTGACATATACTAAGGTTTAATTCATACATTTAAAAACAAATAAAATATTAATGATATGTATGTTGATATTTTCAGGCATACACGATAGTCAGATATCTTTAATATAAGGTAAATATATTGTTCTTGCCCAGCAGTAACATACAGTATCCAAACAGATATCAAATTCGAAATTCAATTTATTCCACAGGATTTAGAGCATTCATTGGCATATTCTACAGAAAAGATTTAGTAATATATAGTTAATGTAAACTATTACTCCACTAAATGAACCCAGGGTATGAGTGTGTCGTTTTTCACATAAGTAGCTCTTAAATATCTGGTGATTAAGACCTATAGAAAAAGGGGGATATGGTGAAGATATTCATGACACAAAAGTCGCATATATACAAGCAAATTCCAAGCAAAGGAACAGCGCTTTGATTCTGTTCTTCATCTCAAAGTCACAGTGGGGCCTTTCACACGGAGTAAAAATTCGCAACTCACAGTATGACGGCCCATATCACCGGTTTGAGCGGAATTCTTAGCTAGATGTCGATGATACTACATCAGGCTGTTGAGGCACACGAATGCGGGGTAAACTCAACAAATTACAGATATATACATGCACACAAATCTAACAAAATCGATCAACCAAACACATCACGATTTTGTTAAATGACTTGGCTGCTTTAAAAAGTTTGAATAGGGCAGATAATAAACAGATGGACTGCTAGGTATTTTCAATTAAGACATTGGCCGAAAAATAAACAATGAAGGCGTACACATAGAGGTAGTTATCAGATTGATTGAATGAATGATTGAATGGTGTTTAACGTCCAGTGGCAAATATTTCATGCATATAAAGAACGAGAACATATTAATGGTGAGTGATGATGAATAAAGCCTGCTTTGTATTAGGACGACAAGCTGAGTCGGATTTTTAACCTGCTAGCTCACGAAAGCGACAGTCCGCAGGAAGACAAGCCACTTTACCCAGACACTTTATTCTGACTCTTGGCCGACTTCTTTGCTCTCACTCCTAAATGCTGCGTGCTTAGCGGAGAAGCAGCAAATACCAATTTTAATGTCTTTGGTTTGACCCTGCCGGGGATTAAACCCACGACCGTCCGCACTCGAGGCGAGCACGTTAACCATTACACCACCTAGGCGGTCGAGCTCAAGAATAAATACGCCATATCTGTAAAATATAAGAGCATTCTGATTATTTCGTATTCAAGCACCGAGAGATTTTCGACGTTTTCCACACAGAACAAGAAACAAACTTTGAAATGAAGTAGATAAAGGGGATGTGGTGTAAATATTCATGACACAAAAATCTCATATCTACAAGCGAATTCCAAGCATAGGAACAGCGTTTGGATTGCTATTCCTCATCTCAATGTCACAATGACGCCTTCAACCCTGAGTACAAACTCGCGCCTCACAGTAGGTTCAAGACGGCCGCCAGCACTGGTTTGAGCGAAATTCTTTGCTAGATGCCGAAGACACTTCAACTGTGCATTGAAGCACCTAAATTCGGGGCAAGGTCAACAAATTACTTATATACGGGCAAAGAAATCTAACATAATCTGTCATAAGTTGCCTGAAATTAATACGAACAAAATCCAACACAAGATTTTAAAAAACACAGGGCACACCAACATTTTTTTAAATGACGTAGCTGGTTAAATATATAAAATATTTATTAAATAAAACAAGCAAATTCCAAGCAAAGGAACAGCACTTTAATTGCTGTTCTTCATCTCAAAGTCGCAACCATAGTTCTCGATTATTTAGAAACACAATTATACCACAAAAAAGAAGAGGAGTTTAGCCATAGCTTCCGAAATTACATTGAGGACAATTGGGAGAAGGTTTCTAGTTTATTGTGGACACTAGTTAATGGAAATTTACAAAAACTACAAAAAATACTTAACAGTCTCAATGCGGATTTGTCATTTACAGTACAACAGAACACAGAGAAACTTTCATTTTAGTTGTGTTGGTAAAATGTGCTGAAGGTCTAATATAAACAGATGTATTTTATAAAACTACTGATACAAAACAATACTTGATGTATAACATCCTGCCACCCCACACATACGAAAAACAATATAATTCCATTTAATTTGGCGAGAAGAATTTGTAGCATTGTATCAGACAAAATCACACTAGAAGTACGACTGTAAGATTTAAAAAAAAATTCAATTGACCCAAAATACCCGAAAAATTTAAAAGACATTGGAATCGAGAAAGCGAAAGCGATTCCGAAGCAACAATTACGACAGCAAAAATCGGACAAATTAACCAATGAAACTTTACCATATATTTCAACATTCAATCCGAAGCAATCTCCTTAATTTACAACAGGTTGCCAATATTACAATATTACAAAGAGATGAAAGTTTAAATAGAATATTGGAGGAAAACACTATCATTAAAAGTAAAAGACAAAGTAAAAATTCTAAAAAAAACTTCTGACAAGAGCTTAATATATATGAGGCAAAGAAAGAAAGTTTAAAAATGTGTGCGATCTAACTGTGGAACATGCATAAATATCTATGAAAAAAGTGTTTTAACATTAAAAAATAAACAACCTTTACAGTTAAATCAAATATGGATTGCTCTTGTAAGGGCAAAATTTATGTTATTACATGCAATGGATGTCAAGAAAATTATACAATTGAGACAGGAGATTTCAGAAAAAGAGTGAGAGTCCATAAACAACAAATAAAAGAAAAGAGTATGAACAGATCCCTTTATGTGGACACATACGCAATTGTGCAAAAGAAAAGAAACCAAATTTCTATATATTCCTGTTATATAATTTTTTTCATGCATCAACAGAAAGCGAGAGAACGATAAAAGAAGAAAAACGATTTATCAGTAAAATTAAACCGACATCAAATTCATCAGGAAATTTTTAACACGTTTCTTGATACTTTTGTTATATTATAACGTAAACATCACCAAGGACTACGTCGTTAGCAACGGATATTTTCCCTGATGATACTGAACGTTGAAATCGGTAAAAAATGTGTAAAATTAAAAATTATTATTATTCATTTGTAATTTATATATATAACCATTTATCTTGTCTTATGAAGGTTGGTTTACATTTCATTCCTTTAAGGACGATACATTGACTTTAAAATCCTGAAAACACGATTTCATAAATTTGGGCCTTGAAATCTTCCGGACTGTGTACCGGACTTGCGCATCCAATTAATAGTTTGTTTGGAAAGGAGACACTCAACGAATATGGATGTCGAATTCCCATGATGTCTGTCTTAGCGCATGATATTAGCTGTCCTTCACTATCTAGAATATGTAGTGAATTATTCATCACATCTGTAATGATGACATTGTTAGAAGCTGTTGTTTCGATGTCTCTTGGTGTGAATGGTTTGTCATCATTATTGATTTCCAGTTTTCCCTCATATATTCCCTTTACATCTGCTTCTTGTCCTAATATTACTATTCTTCCTTTGCGTGTCACATCTAATATATCAACCACCCAAATATCACCATTACTCGTAGTGGTAATACATAAAGGAACTGTAAATAATTGTTGTTTATTGGCGTCATATTCGTATTCTCTGAGGAGTTGTCCCTCTTGATCCAAAACAACGACAACACGTCTGCCTGAGCGAGGGAATGTTGGTCCTGTTGACCTGGCACAAATGAATATCTTATCACTACACACGTGTAAACCCCATGTTAACAATAGAGTAACACTGTATTTTGTATCCTGTATTTTCCCTTTAATCTGTTTCAGTCTGGTGTTCCCACAAGATAAGAGAATATCATTGGAGGATGTAACTGCCAATCCATTTATTCTTATATCAAAACTCAACGCAATCTTAATTTTGTTATTATCAAGTGTAATTTGTTGTAATTTCCTGTTTAAACTATCAGCTATCCAAATAGAACCAGTATGACATATTGTTAGGAAATGAACATTGGACAGTTCAGTTGATAACGTCCTGACAACTTCCAATTTAGGTTTCATGTCCGGCCTTGTATTTGCCTCCTCCTGATCCCAATTTCCGAAATGAAGCTGGCTGATATTTGCAGGTACAAAAACGGGCACGGAGGGTACAGAAATGTTTCCGGTTGTAATTTCCTCACTTATTGAAAGGCAAAGTTTGTCAAAGTCTTCGAAGAAGTCCCTTACGTTTATTGAAGTGTCCATAATATCAATAACCTTTCTGCGTTCCTGTGCTGCCGTCTTAGCCTTTTTCACACGGGACAGTTCAGTTTGTATAGCTTGCTCGACGGATTTCCACTTCTCATCTAACTCTGTCATAGCTTTATCCACGTTTTCCTTCAATTGCGTCTCAATCGCTCTTTGTTGTGATCGAATTTCATTTTGCGCTTTGATGTACTTGCTATGTTCCATATCTTTTCTCAGACTTAAACTCTCTTCTACATTAACCAGGTTTTCATAGCTCTTTTCAATTTTGTCCTGTTTGTCTTTAAGTAGTCGTTTTTTACTTTGGAACTCATCCTCGTCCACAAAGACATGTCCACTGTGAATTATAGTTGTGCATTTAACACAAATCAGTTTCTTACAACTCTTGCAGTATAGACAACATTGCTGGCCTATATGGGATTCACATTTAACATCACAGAACCGGAAATCACTGGTCTCCCCGCTTTCCTTAATGTTTAGAACTCTATGGTGAACTGCGTTTTTCAATCTAGGATGAACTTTCTCTTTACACTTTGTACACATTAACAAGGTACAGTCAACACATTTAAACTGAATTCTAGTGTCTACATCACACAGCTGACACAGAACAGAAACTTGTCCCTTTTGGATAGAGCTTGCAAAAGCCATTATGTCAAATACGAAATGTCCGACTTTAAAATATCCCCGTGTAGTATGATCTATGATAAGTTTATCAGTTCAAATCATTTTGATATCATACAAACCTATTAATGTGCCAGTTATTAACCCTATCAAAAAAATAAATGAAACAAATATATCAACACCGAAGGGTAACTTGCTAAATAAAGGAAGGTACAGATGTTCGGTCCCTTTCGTTCTTGAAATGTATACAACGTTTAAAAATAATCGAAAGATTCAAATTTTATCAATAAATAGATATAAAAATTTCACAAATATGCAGATATATTCATCCAAAAATAAATAAGTAGACGGTATAATACTTTCATCGATTTCATCCTTCTGTAGGAACTCGTTAGCGTCGTAAAAGGGGCATGTGACGTTCTAGCATATAACTTGTGGATGTGGACTCAGTTGTGGAAATTCAAGGTTTTGATTTGTCGTTCCATCTCATCTTTATCAGCTTCACCTCTTGTACATTTGAAGAGAAATAATTTATGTGAGAGCTGTATAGTGCTTGTCAACATGTTATTTTTTTAATACTAGTAATCTCACGTGATGCTTGTTTATTTTTAATTTTGAAAGTAAGTAATTTTAGTTGATAATCTGCAATAAACAGCTCCCACTTGTGAAAATTTCACGAGGAATGAATATAATCAACAGAAAGCCAATATTGAAATTCCTTTAATGCGCCGATTATTTGGTGTATTTTGCTTCTTTTAAATTAACTTTGGATACGACAATGAAAAGTGTAACATACAGAACCAAACAGTTATATGTAGTATATGAACGTTTAGCTAAATTTTGAAATATTTGAAATTTTTATTATGACCAAGGAAATCCGACGAAGTACAAACGAAAAAGTACTTAAAGACAAAATCCATGAAAAAAGACAATATTAAGAAATATTAGCCGAACAGACATACTTTTGAGGTCGATACTTTTGTTATATCTTGTATATTTGTTATTGGTTTCCATTATCGATCTCAAGTGTCAAATTCATTTCAACCGATTTTTATAATGTGTTTTTATTGTTGTTTTGTTACACCACTGTCCCAGGTTAGGGGGGAGGGTTGAGCGTTCACCAACCGGTTTAACCCCGCCACATTTTAATGTGCCTGTCCCAAACCTGTAGCCCAGTGTTTGTTGTTGTTTTGTTAGTCATTTATTGTTGTATGTTTACCATTTTTGCTTTAGATTAGGTCGATAGTCGTGTTTTTTGTATAGTTTCACAATTTGCATTTTCGGGGCCTTTTACAGTAACTGTTGTGGTGTGGATTCTGGTTCATTGTTGAAGGCCATAACGGGGCCTGTAGAAGTGAAAATTCTACTTTCACTTGGTGGCTGGCTATCGCATGGAAAAACATGCCACATCTCCTATTTTTACATAGAATGTGAAAATTCGTATGCGTTACGAAACAACAAAAGAAACAATAAATAATTGCAAATGTCCCCTGCCTAATGAATCAGGCTGACATGCAATAAATATACAGTTGTTATTAACATATGCGTCTTTCAGCCTCATTTACTTAGTAGTTCATATTAGCTGAAAATATATCACTCTGAAAGACAGGTTCCTCGTTAAAACATAATTGTTTTAACAATGTACTGATGGTGGGCTACGGACAATGGTTGAGATGGACATCAGCTATAGTTGATTTGGGCTTTAAGTAAAATCGTCTGCTCTGTTTGTGACTTTTGCGGCAAAAACATCTGAAAGCGCCTCTTAATTTATATTTAAATGTTATTATAACTTTCCATACATTGGTTTGCACTTTATAATTGCAATTAGAATAGATTTAGAACAAATACAAGTCGGTATGGACTAAATTAAGTTATATTTTGCAGTTGATTCCGTTTTAAGTATACAGCTGCAGTTAGAGTCAAAACAAGGTTGAAAATTAAAATACCCAATAGTCTTAGTCATAACCTTTTTAAATTCCAAAGAATGATACTCATAGAGACGTTCTAAATGAGTTATAGTGGTTTTACTATGGTATGTGTATATTGACCTTGTTATAGTTGAAAATAGTAAATTGTTGAAGAATGAACTAGTTGAGATGGACATAAGCGCTGGTTGATTATGGTATAAGCAATTGTTGTAATGGACAACACATACGCAGATAAATGAAAACTACAGAATATGATAAACTATTCACTATTTGAAAAATGAAGAAGAACAGATTTACAGTAAAGGTCGAAGTGACTACATGCTACAAAACATTAAAATGCAAATCTAGCTGACTCCACGATGCATTAACGAGGAATTCAACTCTTATAACGAGCTATTTATCTCCCAGAATACATAAAATATTACCCATACCTAACTGTGAACAAAAATAACGAACAAAGAAGACTTGTGATATGTAAGGCATAATTTGATTGGGTTAGACATGTTAAACCCTTCTCAAAATTGTGGTCAAAGGCAAAGCCAAAGCAAAAACAAAAATAAATAAAATTGACAAAAAAAACGTAATAGACGTATCCTAAAAGTAACGTCATTTATACGAACGTTTTGTTAATGTATTTATGCAATTTTGACAGGTTGTTGCTGCATTAGTTCACTGCAAGCTAGAACAACTTCAGCTCCATAAACAAAACCCTAAAATTGTTTTGTCCATCATTTATAAGTGAATTTTAGTAACATAAAAAATAAAATGTTAACCCAGTACTTGCCCTTTATTTTGATTCTTTATCAACAAAACAGCAGTTAGATTAAGTACGAACAGTTTTAAATGAACCTTACTTTATTGACCGCAGAACAAATTTTATTTCCAAAAATTATCTACAAAGTTGGCATTACCTTTTTTGGAAACAAAACTTAAGTCTCGGGAGGATACATACATGTAGTTTTATATCGAAATGGACATCTAATAAGTTATACATGTCACTTTCCATATCAACCAAGATATCATCCTGAGAATCCCATATCGGCCCCAGTGTCATGTATTAAATAGATAAATGGATACAAATCTTTTTAGGATAAGTAGAAACTGCTAATATTATTAACCCCCTGACTGTAAAGCCGGATACCACAATAAAATTGACTTCCAAATTGTGTATGATAGCGCTTGATGGCCGATGTGGATTTTTTAACAGTATAAAATCTATATCAGCCCTCGTATCAACCCTGAAGGCATAATTAACCCATTAAAATTTGTGCCATATAAGACATGCAGAAACAACTTATTAATACTTGATATGTAATAATATATGTCCTTAGTCATATAAGTCATCAAACAGCCTTATTGCGGCTTCGACTTAAAACATTTCTTGGAAATATTTACCAATATGACGACCTTATACATACACAGGGTCAATAAAAATTAAGTAACACTATGTCATTGAACTCTTATTTCGGTCTTTGTTGTTTGTGAAACGTTAATCAACTAGAGTATGTGACATCGTTCGCATGCTCTTAATAAATTAGTGCTTACTAAGTTCAAAACCACTTATCAACCAGTGCAGATATCTCTAACAATTATACCAAGTGTCCTTCTCAATTGCCGAACTTAAACAGACTTAAGCCTATCATAACTTGATGAAGCAAAATTAAATGTCGCGCTAGTGATCAGTGTGAAACGTCGCATTTATGGAACATGACATGTAGAGCAAAATATATCAAATAATTTTTTTTTCTTTGTTATCATGATGTTATCGTATCGAATGGATAAGGTATCATTTTTCTTTTCTTTCTATTAAAATAAGATTGCAGATGTTAGATTATATCATTGCATGTATTTTAAAATTAGATCTGTATCTTATGCATTTCAAATTAAATGTTTTTCTTACGTTATCGGTGAAAATTCTTCCTTCTTGATGTTTTATCGTCTGATTTCCCCATGTTTCATTGTTAAAGCCAAAATCAACTTGAACATATGTCCATCTCAACCATTTTTGCGTAGCGCATCCTTAGTACATTGTTAAAGTGTAAAGAAATGTTACATCTATTCTCTTGAAAACCAATCTTACAGTTCATTTCAACATTTCATTAGTATATTTTTGTCCTACTAACTAGTAGTGTATCTTAGCATACTATATTTCTTCTTGAAAGATTGATTGATTTAATGGTAATTAACATCCAGCGTCAAATATTTCATGCATATTCAGGACGTTAACATATTAATGAATGAATCTGCTTTGTACTAGTCCGACATGCTAAAATCCGAATTTCAATGTTATTTCTTTGACCCTGCCGGGATGGAACGCACGACCTTCCGCAGTCGACGCGAGCAAAATTACCATAACACCACCGACGTGGACTTCTTGAAAGAAAAAATGTTGCTCAATAGCAATCACAGGTTCAAGCTAAAACCAGGAAAATTCAGTTTCATAAAGGTAGCATTTGAGTGTACCCGGTTTGTTCCTAGAGATTTTACACCCAATTAAGAATTTGTTTGGCAATGAAGCTCTGAAACAGTGAATACGAAGGATGATTCCCATGGTCTCCGTCGTAAAATACGAAATGAACTTATGGCTGTTTAAGATATATAGTGATTTTTTGTCCGCATCAGTGATGATGACATTGTCAGAAGGCGTTGTAACTAAATCGCCTTGTTTAAAGGAATTGATTTCGTTATTTATATTCTGGGACCCAGTGTAAATTATTCTCAAAACTCCAACTTCGTCTAATACTAAATTCCTTCATTTGGCGATAGCTTTAAGCTTAACAATAACCCGTTTGTAACTTTTACTGATAGTCGTAAACGTAGCCACAGGAAAATTAAAAATTAATGTGTGAATATTGTTTTATTCGTACTTTCTAAGACGTTGTCATTCATGATTCATTACTATGACGACACTTCCCCTAGACGATAGATGCGGTTGACCTGGTGACCTGGCACAAATAAATATTTTGTTATCATTAGAAATGTGCATGTTTCTTGTAATCAAAGGCGACACGTCGAATATGGTGTCTAAAAATTTGCCTTTATTCCTATGAAAGCGTTAAAGACTTGTCTCACCGAAAGAAAACCGAATAGTTCTTTCTTGATTGGTGATATTATTTGAGTATAAACTTTCTGAAGATCAATTTTGTTGAAACTCTCTGGTCAATATTATCTCCTATCCCAAAGATATATCGGTGCATGTTGTCAAAAAAATATCCTTTAGTTCTGTAGTAAACTCAGCTGTTACATCCAACTGTTTTTCTGCTTCTTGTCTTGCTTTCACTGTCATATCTTTTAAATCAACAATAAAAAACTTACTAATGTCTACAGGGGTAACATTGGCATAGAAATGTGGGTTGAAATAACTTCACCTCTTAAAACAGAACATTCATCAAAGCTCTCAAAAACGTATTTTGTATTTAGAAGTGTCTAATTTTTCAATGACATTTCTCTGATCTCGTGCTAAGTGGACACGTACGCAATTGTGTAAAAGACAAGAAACCAAATTTCTGTATATTCCCATTATATAATACTTCATGCATCAACAGAAAGCGAAAGAACGATAAAATAAAAACGATTTATCAGTAAACTTCAACCAAAACTACATTTAACACGTTTCTTTATATCCACTATTCTATTATAAGGTTAACGCCACCAATGACTACGTCGTTAGCAACGGATATTTACCCTGATGATACTGAATGTTGAAACCGGTAGGAAAAGTGTAAAATTTGAAATTTTTATTAACTAGTTTACTGTTCGTTCATTTAAATGGATATGAATATAATTTTGCCTTGAAATCTTCCGGACTGTTTTTTGCACTTACGCATCCAATGAATAGTTTGTATGGAAATGTGGATAGAGGTGTCCCATAGTATCTGTCTTCAGACTTGAAATAAGCTTTCTCTAATCTTTTGTAATTTTCACACTCCTCGACCAGTGTTGGAAATGTTTTTCTAATCTCTAGAAGGTTATTATTTCTCGGCTGATGATTGACTGGTTTTCAGACCCAGCGTGCTGCGCTTCACGATTTCAAAGACTTGTCACGATCTTATTTCTTACCCTGGAGGATTGAGGTTTCCAAAGACCAAAGTAAGGTAGACATTACTTTATTTTTTGGCTAATAAATATGAAAATGCCGTAAAAATAAGTGCCATGTTTGTTTGTTTTGTACACGAGTAACGTTCCTTGTAACAAGGGCATGATGAAAGATGGTAGCTTTTTAATATTTTGATGCTTAAAAAATTAGAGAAAAAAGTCTTACATTATTAGCCATTGATTATAATATTTCCACAAAAAATTCACCACAGATAGATTTCATCATGCTGAACACTTTTACCCTTTGTCAGAATTTGGCTAAAGTTTACGGTTTTTGAGATATATGCGAAAAACTATGGTCAGACCCCTATGTTCTATTTTTAGTAACAACCGCCATGTTTTTCAAAGGATTAAAAATCGAAGAAAAATCATTATTCAGAATACCCTAACGGGAATCATTATGCAAAGTTTCATCTAAATACATTCGGCTTTTTCAGAGCAGAAGATTTTTAAAACTTTAATTTAAAAATTAACTGAAAAACGTCTAAAAAGGGACAAATTAAACTCCTACAAGAGATAAGGGATCTTATAAGCTTCTTGTCGAGATTTTATAGATATAGGGTTGCAGCTAACAGAAAAGCTATCCAACCAAGGAATTCTGAATTTTCATTTACGGGGTAAAGTTCCAGTAGGCTTTATGGAATCCTGTTTTCCGATGAATGACGGAAATGTACAAATGTGTTCCGATTGTTTCCTTCATTTTAACCTACGTCTTGACGTTATACAAACTCCTTTTTGCTATGTTCTATGCTATCCACTTTCGAGTGTATTTACACAATAGTTACTATAAAAAGCTTTATTGTCGAGCACTGGATGCCAATTTTTACAAAAGCACTTTACCGTTGTTGCGTATCATGAAAATCTGATCACTTCACAAATTTGGACAAAATTAAAAAAGCCATGTCCAACAATTTATGAAAAATTGCAGTCGTAATGTCTGTCGGAAATGACTGTTGTAAAGGTTTGATTACTGGCTTATAGGTTAAGGCATTGGAATGACTTCAAGAAGAAGAATGGCACCAAAATCGATTTTCAGATTGTTTTAATAATTATTGCACAATATGATAGATTGATTGAATAGTGCTTAGCGTCAAGTGGCAAATATTCCATGCATATTAATGATGAGTGATGATGAATGAACCCTGCTTTTTACTAGCCGACACGCTGTGTCTGATTTTTAACGTGCTAGCTCACGAAATCAACAGTCCATAGGAAGACGTGCGACTTTACCCAGACACATTAATTATTCTGACTCTGTGCCAAATAGTCTGTGCTCATGCTCCTAAATGCTGTGTTCTTAGCGGACAAGCAGCAAATACCAATTTAAATGTCTTTGTTTGACCCGGCTGGGAATGGAACCCACGACCTTCCGCACTTAAAACGAGCACGCTAACCATTGCACTACCAAGGCGGTCTTCCACAATATGAGATAGGTTCGCAAGTGCAATACAATTATCCGTTTATCATTAATAAATACGTTCCGAGTCAAATAGAACGATTTTGCTTTCATTTGAATATGGTGAATATTATTTTAAATATCACTTTTTCAAGTTCCAATTAGCTTCTTTGCTAATTTAAAAAGAATACAATTATATATTTCACTACTTGTACTGTTTTTTTTTTCTTCTATTTTGTAATGCCTAAAAACATTTGGTGGTTTAATTGACATTTGCACAATCACATGTTTTCTTTGATATTTTAACACTTAATCCAATTGGATGTGTTTTCATTGACACCGTGGTGTAGAAATCTTTGTTTTTTCATGGGTTGATTTTGAAGAGTAACTGCGGGTACTCTTTCGAGGTCGATTCTTTTGTAAATAGTCACACTCAAAATCGGTTGAGAAGTATTTAACACTTGAGATAGATACTGATAAACCAACATTTATATTATACAATCAAAGTATACCCCTCAAAGAGTATCTCATCCTTATAATTTTTCATGATACATCATTACTAATGTTTCTATTAAGAATTTTGCAGTGCTGTATATTTATTTCAAGGAGTGAGCTACCTCTCACAAACGCATTGGATACCACGACGAAAAAGTGTGTATTTATTTATTGTTGGTTGCTAAACGTGCGGTCTCAAAAATTTAATGCATATTCAGGGCGAGAATAAGTTCAACAATGATCAAAATTATGAAAGTGGGGGTGGGCGGGACAAAAAGGGAAACTTCTTTTGACTGCCACTGGATTGATGGGTATGAATGATAATTTTCCCTTTTTCTAGCGTCACAAACCCTCTCCTTTACGAAATCTACAAAATGAATCTTATACGTGCATGGAGCGTGGCTTTCTCTACACACTTACCCACTATGTTCCTCGACCAGGCTTCCCGTATTATGACCCGACAGAATATAAAATACAAATTTACCAATGTTGAATAAATATGGAAAATTTTGGTATGCTATATGTACATTTCAAGGCGTAACCTCTCATCAGTAGCATTAGAACCAAAACTGTAGGAAGTCCAAAATCCAGACATGGCTTACAAATCACTCACATCAAGACAAAATCGAAATGGGGAGCCAAATCCGACGACGGGGACAACTCATTCGTGCTACACTTTTCAAGGCCTTTCAGCATTTTTGGATATTCACTGATGCAGACGTCATAACTGTATTATTATACAGAACAAATATTTGACATCTGGTGTAATATTTTGGATTGTTCACATTGGGGATTATTAACTGGACGTCATTATTTTCAAGTATTATTCACCAGGCAATAATAGGGTTATTAAATGGACCTGTATAATTGTAGAGTTATTAACTGGAGATCGTGATTGTCGTGTGTTATTCCCCTGGTAATAATAGGGTTATTTAATGAAGCTATGTATTAAAGGGGTTATTCCATTGTTGATGGCAATCAAATGAAAAAATATCCTGATTATTTTGTGTCATGTGATGATCCTTTATCCAATTGTATGTAATTGTAGCCAATATCCAAGAGTGTACTACAACACTATATGGGTGTGATATTTTTCTAATGATAATGTTATAGGCATGATAGTGTTATGCCCTTGACTGTTCAAATCATCAGTGTTCGTTTTCTGACAGTTAAGGTTTTTCTTGTACAAGTTATCAAAAAATACTGCCTCCAGTTGTCAAAAAATCATGTTATTTTTTTATAATGATGCTTGCATATAAGTTATAACTTATAATTATGTAATGGTGTCTTTCTGGCATATTCTTTCATTTTTTTATCTGATCATAAGTCTGCCATGTTCGCATATACATGATTTACATGATTCTATTTTCCGAGGTGGCACATGTAAATGTACATGTATGATAATTTGATATGACCTTGTGAGAGAACAATAAAACCCATGATTCAAGATGTTATTACTGTTACCTATGGTCATCAAAGACGGTTAATTAACTCCAATAAAACAAAACTGATTCTAACAAGTTTCATAGAAAAACCTGCTTCAATAAGCCCTTTTGAGATGAGCCAGGCAGGGATGAGAATTTACAAATTAACTTGATGTGAAGTATGAGAAAACAACGAGCTAATAATAAAAGTGTCAAATAACATAGTTAAGTATTCACCTTTCAATCAATGGATTTTCCATTTATTTCATATACAGAAAAGATTGAAGTTACAACAAAATGAACATGTAACATGATGTAAATGTGTCAATGGGACACAAATGCCTTATTTGAGCCAGCAGGAAGTAGAGTAGGGACTTGAAAAGGGAGACAAGCACAATTTACCCTTATAAAGCATTAGACCAAATATCAAATCAATAAACATACACAAGCTGAGAAACTGGGGACAATGATGGACTATGTATAGACAAAGGAAAAACATAAGACTCCCTGTTGCCTAAGGGTAGGGGCATAAACATGAGTCTTTAAATTGATGCATAACTTGTTTTTGTTACTTTACCTCATACAGTCTTGCACCTCTAAAATTGAAAATTCCACTGTTTATCTCGTGGTTGGAAGGTGTTCTCTCTGATATTTACCCCATATCTTTTTTATTTTCATATTTAGAGTTTAGAGCTCTCCACAAGTAGTGAGATTCCGACATTGTTGACAACTTATGCAGATCTCTTGATTTTCTTTTGATATTTGCTTTGTAAAATGTGACAGAGCCTCGTTAACATTTATGCTCAATCTTTTAACTATTCATACTGACTGGTACCTGACTACTACCAGTCCTGATCTACCCCAAAAAGATTACCTGAACCAGAAAATTATCAAAAATATTGGAAATTGAACCTTATGTTGAATTCTGTGAAATGTAAAAAAGTAATATCAGTTTGATTAAAATTTATATTTTCCACTCAAAGGAAGTGAAAATTATTAATACATTTAAGGTATGTAACAAGGATGATTTAGAAGGGGGCTGGTTCTTCATGTTCTTTGGGACCATCATTTAGAATTTGATCACCACGCTTTGATAATATACCAACTTAAATTGTGAAACTTTATTTGAAATCATGACTTATAGTCATTTCATTTGGGATCAAGACTTTTTCATTTGCTTTCAGAGGGAATTTCATACAGGTGTGCATTTACCTGTCATTAGTGATTCCTCCATGGCCGATTCCATTTCCTCCTGCGACATTTCAGAACTGATTTGATTTGATTGTATGTTGCTATCATCCTCGTCTTTTTGATTCACTTTAATACTGTAATGTTCAAGCTGGGATGAATCCACTTCACTACCAGCAAATGATATTTGCAGATCCGCAACAGACTGTGACGTGTCAATTTGCATATCAGAAACAGCACCCTCTTGTGACGTATAAGTCAATGCACTAGCATCGTCAGACGATATATGTCCTATTTGAATTGGATATGGAAGTCCACCATTGGTTGAAAAACTGAATAAATTGTTCCCAGCACCAGAAATGGGAATAATTTGTAATCCGTTGACAGAATATGGTATTTGTATAATGCCTGACATGTCGCCTGACAAAGAATTGATTTCAAGGGGTGTAACTTGTGAAGTCTCATTTATATCATGACTACCATTTTCCGAGGACAAAGAGCATGAGGAGTCAATCGGTAAATGAGAATTTTCACTTTCAGATTTTACACTGTTTTCCGCCTGTTCACTGCCTGTTCCAGACTGAGAGTCACAACTTTCAGAATTTTCTGTATTGCTCGAGTTAATAGCACTTGCCACATCACTATTACCGTCTTCCAAGTTTTGTGAAGTATTTTCAATAGAGTTCATACTTTGATCTAAATTTTCACAATTTATATTTTGTGAAAGATTGTCTATCGAGTATTGAGAATTTATTCCATCTTCTGATGACAATGCATCTATTGTCAAATTAGGGACAGAATTAAAACTTGTGACAAGACTGTCAGTAGTACTAAAATTTGGCATAAAACTATCCACTGAGGAGAAACTATTTTCCTCTGATGTAATTTCATTTGATTCATCTGTTTTTGGCTCCACCATTATTTTCTGTGATATTGAGGTTACTGCTTGGTCAATTTGTTGCTGCAAAGAAAGATAATCCAAGGTGTGCAATAATTGTGAATAAAAAAAACCAAATATATGATAACTATAAAGGTTAAATGAAAAGATTTTTGTACTAATAAAATTTTATGTTTATTACTATAAAAACTGTTTTCCTGCGAACCCAGGCAATTTTAAAACTTCTCTTAATTCGCTCACAGTAAAGAAAAACTGAGGTGGTTGGCAAAAGTAGCATGAAAGGAATGCACCACTTAGACATGTGAAAGGTTAAACCCTTTTATAAAACTGAGGTACTCTGCCAGTGCAGCATGATACAAACACAGCCTGTTGACATGGCAAAGTTGCAAAAATGAAACTTTTGAGAAGTGTAGACACAGTATTTTGCTTGACATAATAAAGTGTTAGACACTGTAATATCTGATCATTTTCACCACCTTTATCCCCAAACTTAATAAATTTTGCTGAATTTTGCATATTGAAAAATTTTGAAAAAAGAAATAAAGTCACCAAAATAATATGAAAAATAGTTTTCTTTGATCCCTATTATCTTGAAAACAGTAAGAATATGAGAAAATATTAAAGATAATAACAAAAGCTCTCATTGAGACACCATTTATGACGAGAAATCAGTTGCCATAAAATTGCAGGTTCAATTTGCATAAAAAGCCGTCTTGAGATGTATTACTATTTCAAAACTAAGTTGTATTACCCATTAAATATTCATAAGTCTGTTTTTTTAAATGTCACTGTAATCAATTTCAAACAGCTTAATCAACAAAAATATTATTGCAACTGGTTTCTTAACTGGAAAAATAAGTAAAATACCTGTAGTAAAGATCCTGCTGGGAACATGTTTGGGTGTAACCTTGACAACAACTGTGCTGTCTCAGGTGTCAAGGTCGTACTGACACGGGTGGTGCCATCACTCAGGTGAGTCTCTATTCTTGAAATGACATGATGGCCATCTAAAATAAACAAAAGATTAAAATGTCAATAAAATTTTACTACTTTTTCCCTTTTCCTGATGAATCACATTAGAAAACATTACAAAGTATCAGTTGGAAGAGACACTGATGTCAAATGGTGCTTTCACTGTAATAAATTGGGTTTACATGATGGTCAGTTAAGCAGTCAGTTAAACTGAATTTTGTACAATTATAAACAGACACTGACAAGATCTTATCTCAAACAGTCAGGGATCCCACTTCTGCAATTAGTTTTACCTGTACAAGTTAATTGATTTTACTTGTTTATGTAAAGTTCATTTCACATTTTAATTACATCTAATTTACTTATACAAGTAAAATTTTGAAAATTCACACATATTGAAACATTTGTTGTGGGTCATCTTATATTTGCAATGAATGACTGAGAATGTTCTGATAACATTCAGTCTTTTGAAATTACATAATTTGAAGAATTGTTCAGGGGCACAGTCTTTGGAAATTGGTCCCTTGAGACATTAAACCTCAATGATAATTAAGTAATGATGCTTGAAGAGTGGTAACTATTTGCATAAGAATGTATATATGTTATATGCATATATGTTCATCTTTCAAATGAACCGTAGAAAAGATAATTAATAATTAATAAAGGTAAATATTAAACATATTAAATATTCCTTAATTTAGGCTAATCTAAACTTTATTTGTATACATTAATTAAAACAAGGGAGATAATTTCAGGAATTTATATTTTATTTGTTTAAGGTAATTTTATTTTAATACTTGTACAAGTGGGAACCCTGACCATCAAACCTAATGCAGCATTTATATATGTTTGAAGTTTAGACAATGTCATTTTTTTGTAAAACTTAAGTTTCTGTTTTGTTTTATCAATGATTCTAACATCAGACTGTTAATTGCTTTACATTTCAAAAAAGAAAACCAATATTTATTGTTAGCGTATTTTGTTTAATGTTTAACAGAAAAGATTATGAATCAACATCAACATCTATGAAATTGTTCCAAGTTAATGGTTCATTTCCTCATAAGCAGCTGATGTAACTTTTTTCGAGTGCAATGTATGGGACCCAATCTTAAAAGACTGTCACATGGTAATGTATCATCGTACCTAACATACTACTTTGAGAAGGTACTTTATGTTTAATGTTTTTTGTCAAGGATTTTTTTTTTTTGATTTATAAAGATTTTTTATATAATCATATTTTTTTTGTTGTTGCAATGTTTTACAAAATTTTTTTAAATCAGTAGGTGGTAGAAAGGGCTAAAATCTGGTAGTCAACCACATAAATCTGTAAGGTTGGCAAGTATGAAATTTCGTCAGAACATTATCACATTGACTGGAATACTCATACAATATTTCACTCCAGATCAGTGGTGTTGTCATGATCGATTATAATCGAAAATCAGTTGTTTGGTCATCCCAGTGGCGATAATTGATTGTAAAAGGTCAAAATCGATCATCAGAAAATTTTCCCAGACTTTTTCATAATTGGTCAAGTTTCTGCCCCTGATCTGTATCAGAGATTAGTTTCGACCAAAAAACAAAAATGGACGCCAACATGCAATATCCAGTTGAAGGGGGACCGTGAAATATTTGCCTATCCAGGTGGGAAAGAAGGTCTTCAGTGTAGAAAACATTTGGGTTTTATACAAAGAAGGATGGTCCACCTACCAAGAATAACCAATTATGTAATCGATCATTGATCAGATACAGTCAAACGATAGTAACCAATGATCGGTTCCCAAATTTTTCCGATTGAACAACACTACTCGTGATTATGCTGAATACTCAAATCTACTGTTAAAAAGCAGTAGCTTGAACTCATCATGAATTCCTTTAAACAGCATTCTTCACATTTGTTGAATCCTTGATTATTTCAACAGTTCTCCATTTTGAACTCTTGTAATTAGTCCACCAAAGTTTAAGCTACAAAAGTTACTGTAAAGTCAAACCTGCCCAAGCCTTCATCTCTTTTAAGCAGCCGATTGGTTTTGAAGGCCATATTTTTCACTGCTCATTACTTAAGATTTTATCAAGAATGTACTCTATCTTAAAAAATTGGTCATCTATCTTAATTGATCATTTTTTGCTTGTTCCCAAAGGTGACCTCTTCATACAAACTTGACTGCAAATAATTGTTTACCGAATCCAAAATTTGACCTTTTGCCCCTAGTAGGAAACTTTATCAAGCAATCATTGGAATTGCAAAAATAGGGTCCACACTGGCCAAA
>JAULBM010073112.1:0-10026 GCA_032357055.1 Geukensia granosissima | reverse complement strand
GCATTTAGCCCATTGAACTTGAAATCAAAGATACTTCAGAAACAGGTCTGTTCATACCTAGACTTACAACTAGAAATTGACAAGAACAAAACTTTACGACAAGAGAGACGACTTTGATTTTCCGAAGGTAAACTTTCCGTTCGTATCTAGCAACATTCCAGCCGCACCTGCATACGAGTGTATATTTTTCAGTTGATACCCTACTCCAGGGATTGTGCTTCCTACCAAGATTTTATTGATAGTGGGTTGCAGCTGACAGGAAAGCTACTGAGCCATGGGTTTCTCATGGAAAGATTAGTCATTACTCCGAAAGTTTTTCGGTCGCCATCCTGATTTGGTTGACTGGTACGAAATATCAATATCATATATGACAATGAATATCTTCCCATTGACGTGAATTCAAAGCCGTTCCTATACTAGTTGTGACCAACACCGATTTTGACTATTCATCGGCTTTGTCCACGACGGGTGCCACTAAACTAGTGGCACCCGTCGTGGACAAAGCCAATGTAGTGGTGCAGGATTTGCTTACCGTTCCGGAGCACCTGCACTCAGTCTGGTTTTTTGTAGGTTTCGTGTTATTCCATTTTTGTTTTCAGTGTAGTGTTGTTATTCTATGTTTGTCTTTCGTTTCAATTTATTCGCCATGGTCTTGTCTGTCTCCCGAAATAATGATTTCTGTTTGCCTCTTTGTATCTTCGATTTCCTGTTTCATCACGACTTGATCGATATAAATTACAACAGATAATTATCCACTGTCTTAATCACACGTCCTTATTTTGTTCACTTTTTTTAGTCATGATTTGTCGATCACAAATTTCAGTTTTTAAACATTACAAAATAAGTTTTGAATCCTCAGTTTTGTCCTAGTGATGACACTTTTATCAGATATTCACATAACTGAACATTATCATGTTTGATGAGGATTTATGCTCAACTCGCTTATATATGCAGTAACTCATAAAAACTACCTTGTCAACCTTGATTTGATCCAAAGACAACATTTATTTTCAACATTTTATTACTTTTTTTACATTTTTTTCGGCAACACAATTCATTCAGCTTGTTCAACATTTTTCAGTTGTAACCTGCAACTTATTTGAAAATCTATCTAATCAAAACTACAAATACAATTAACAACAAAATGTTAAATGAATGTTCTTTACTAATAGTTTACACAATAAACACAAATGAAAATATAAAAGGGAACATATACCCGATTATCAAGCGATCAAAAACTGTTACCCAAATTGAAATAGACTAAAAATGGTTTCCCAAATACTGAAAAATGCCTAAATTGCTTACAAACCTGTCAAAGTAATTTAGTTTTGATTATTTGTAATACAATACTTTTGTTGGTTTAACATTTAAATGCCTTTTTACTAGTTCATTTTATTCGGGTTTAAGTTAAGTCACGACTGTCAATACAACAATTTACAAAAAACAAGTTTAAAAAAAAACAATAACATTAATGTCATAAAAAATAAAAATTGTTAATCGTCACAAAAGACCTCTCTTTACTACGAAACACTTCCTTTCTGATCAACAAAGTCTTTAAGGAGATATTCCAAATCATAGTCTTTGGTATTGATGCCAATAACATTGCAAATAGTGATCAATTTTTGCTTGGCACGTTTTACATCCGTATCCCGAACTGCTATGTTACAAAATGGTTCTTCGTCATCATCATGGCCACATTCTTCTATAGAGGCCTCGATCTGGTTGTACTGGACTATTCCTGTCTGAATCATACCTTTTAGCAAGTTCAGGTTTGTGTTGTCTGTCAAAGGGATTTTATGTGCAGACGGGACACACATTGTTCCGATGATCTGGAACTTTGGACTTGTTTTAGCAATAACTGGACGAATTCCCAAACTGACCATAAAGGCATAAAACAAAATATCCACACCGTAACACTGTGAAATCCAATTTCGTAGGTAAAATCCACCCATTCTGGCATTTATTTCTATCAGTTTAGGACCTTGGGTCGTCATTTTCATCTCAACATTGAATACTCCATCAATTAGTCCGATTTCAGTACAGCACTGGTAGGCTGCCGTAATCAACTGGCCTCTTCTGTCAAGTGGTAGACATGTTGGCATAGTGGCCGTTGTTTCTGTAAATCGTCCGCTTCTGGTAGGTCCATTGTCGGATACAAATGCTGCAACCAGTCGTCTTTTGTATATGATAATATCGACATCATGTTCAGTTCCACCAATGAATTCCATCAGCATAAGTTTACTGCCGTGTCCAAGCCCGACACCAGGATGATCATTCTCATTTTTAAGATTTGACTTGATTTTTCGGAACATGTTTATACACTCGGAAATGTCGGATACTGGCTTAACACCGACGGCACTTGATCCATATTCTAATTTCAGCACGGCTGGAAGTCCCACGTGTTCAATGGCGTTCGGAATTTCAGTCTCTGTCTCAATTTTGTAGCACTTTCCGGCATAGAGATATGTACGTGGGAAGTGAGGAATGTCCCCTGTCTTTGTTCTCAAGACACCTTGTGTCCAGCTTTTCATTTTAGCAACTTCTGCTCCAAATTTGCCTGGTCCAGAAAGATTTAGCATAGTACCTATTGTTGCTGCTAATGGACCACAGTCTTCCCAGAACGTGATACAACCATCAATGGGTAGTCCTTGGTCGTTAAGCATTTGGACAATGTTGATTGCGTGGTCTTTGTCCTGAGTGTGGTCTTGGAAATCATACTGAACATAGGTTGAAGCCATACTAGCACCATATGATGTCTCGTCAGGATCAACCAAAATAACCTGAAATATTGAAAAAATAATCCTTGCATTTTTGCATTTGTGTTAAAGGTTACCTCTTTAGCTTTTTGTGTAAAATTTTAGCTTTTTGCATTTGTGTAAAATTTTAGCTTATTTGCACATATTTTAGCTAAGTGTGTTAGTTGCATATAGTAGATGAAACCCCAAAAGTTCTCTGGTACTTGTGTTTATATTGAATTAGGGACAAACAAAATTAACTTCTTAAGTACTTCATGGTCGATCCGTTTGTGTTCCTTGCTTCCAGTATGAAAGTATCTTGATTCAATTGGTTAAATAGCAATTATTTTTGATATATTTAAATAACTACCTTTATTCCATAATCTTTGTAAGAGTCCCATATGAAGTTCTTGCTATATCCACCGGCTCCGACAACGACAACATACTTATTCTTCATTGAGAATTTCTGTGATCTTTTGATCATGGTCTCAACCAGTGGTTTGACAGATTCACCTTGTCTGTGTGGGTTCAGGAACTCAAACAACTGACAGTTGATAGTACAATCATGACTGTTTACCTCGATCCCAAAGGCCTCAAGTTGACCGTCGACTTCACCAAGAACATAGTCAATTCCTGTGAAATATTACACAATGATGTTAGAGCCAAAGTAGCTTTGTATGTGGACCAGCTGTGAATGAACCAGGTGATAATGTATATGAAAAACTTGTTAAACATTAATTTTAAGTGCGAGAATATTGTAAATTCATAGCTTTTTCCATTAAAAGTTGCTAAGTATTCCATACTCTACTGCAACATAAAGAAATTAAATTATTATGACAAATTTGGTTGTCCTTCTGAATGTCGTGTTTTCATAACTCGAAATGTCTTAAGAAAACGCTTTCATATTTGTTTTCAAAGATTCCACAAATGCACATACCTATAAGATCTGTTTGGGCACCAATACCACCTCTTTTATCTACTGATAAAGACTTTTCGTGGTGGATTATTGCATCCATGAGTTTCTCAGAATCCCGAGCTACTGATGCTTTTAGACGAACAATATCGGCCTCATCAATTCCCCACATTCTTAGTGTTGTTTCTAAGGATTGTGGAATCGTGTTGTCTCCATTGATTGGGTGATCTTTTAAGCCGATCCCACAAACCATCTGAGTGGTGACTGCAGTGTCATCATCCTTTCTACAAACAGTTGCTCTCCATCTGAACGAATAATCATCTGCAACCAAATGAAAAAAGTTTGAATTAATGAGATAATCTGTTAAAAATAACACACAACGCAATCTCTCTATTGGTGTAGAATAAAATTTTCGCGGATTAATATTTTCGATGAGTTCAAAAGTGGACTTCGGATAAAATATAAATTATTGATCAATCACCTCGAAAGATAGGTCTGCGAAATTCTATGAAATCTTGATATTTACTTTATCCAGACTAACAACTCCGGTGTAGAATTCCCATATGAAAGATCTGAAGTGCATAGTTCAAATTAAAAACAAGTCAAATTTGAAACAATTTAACTAAAAGATAAAACGAAAACAAAAGGAACAAAGGATTGGAATCCAAGTAACCCACTAAAAGAACTGAATCGCTCACTAATCACTTGAGGAAATACCCTTTGAAATATCTTCATGTTTCTTATAAAGCGCAATGAAGTGCTTCGCAACGAGCATACGACCGTAGCACGTTGACATGGGAAAGTTGCAAG
Organism: Geukensia granosissima; assembly: GCA_032357055.1. Lineage (NCBI taxonomy): Eukaryota > Metazoa > Mollusca > Bivalvia > Mytilida > Mytilidae > Geukensia > Geukensia granosissima. The sequence goes on along the minus strand of JAULBM010073112.1, from coordinate 5,568 downwards.
AATCCGACGAAAAATTTTTAAACATCCATATTTTGCAAAGATCAGAGATAACCAAAAATCCCATTGAGACGAATCTCATGAAAATTGCTTCATTAAATTGGAAGAAAAATAAAAATTTCTCAAAATTGGAAAAAAAAATAAAAATTATTTTTAAAAATTTCAAAAAATTGCCTTTTTTAAAAACGTTCATCCTTTTTGTATAAAAATCGGTAATTGCTACGAAAAATCCATCAAAATCGGAAGGGAAATTATAAAAATGTTCCAAAATTAGGGTGAGGTCATATAACTCAATAACGTATAACAGTAAAAGATGGATCATAGCACTTGTGGATCATTAAGTTGGCTTTATCATGGAGAATACAAAAAAAAAATAATCAGACAAAAACTAGACAGCTTACATTTAGATATATGAAAACCCATTTTTGTTACTCCTTAAAGATACCAACCTGTAACTAGTACCAAAAATTAATATCCCAAAATGAAAAAAAAGAATACTATACTATAATCGTGCAAAAACCAACCTGTCGACCAATACCAAAGCCGCCACCGACAACGACGCCATATATAAGAGCAAATTTTTAGAAAACTTTCAGTAACTTTTGTCGTTTTTCATTAAAACTTTTTTTGTTTGCAGGGTTTGTGAATTTTCGAAAACGAAAAATATTTTGATGAATATTATATCTTTTGGAACTAAATTTTAATCCAAAAAAGAGAAATTTTCAAATGATCTCTGGGCAATCAACCACACCAACACCAAATTCTTATGTTGATAATAAAGTTAAATCTTTTCAGATTTTATAATTTAGGTTACGAATTTATTACCAAAACGCATGAGACTCGATTAAGTGAAAAGAAATTTCTACATTAAAATAAACATTTTTTATCTGTACACTATCTGCCGTATTGTATATTTTAAATCCGCAACTGGACATTAAATTTTCTTTAATCCTATTAAATATGTTTTTAACAAATTTGCTGAAAAGATACTGGATATATCTAAACTTTTTTCTAGTCTATCATACAGGCTTATGCACGACAATCATTTGCCCTTCATTATTGCAATACACCAAACATTTTATTCTGCATGAAGATAGATAACTAACCCATTTTTTCGTTTAATGACTTCGAAGTAGCGTAGAAAGCTTCAATAAGAACAGTGTTCTCAACTTCTAGAATATCAAGCAACGTGTTTACTGCTTTCAAGATGTCTTCAAAATCGGTGACATCATGGAAGGTCACACATCGACTTCCATGCCAGGAAACCCCAGATGGTTTAACTACAACCTGAAACAAAAAGCTGTATTATATCTAAACCGTTAATAACGAATATAGTTCCCCTTTAAAATAGTGTATTTTTTTATTTTTATTTTCCCTACTTTTTATTTATAAATTTTCAACTTTCTCAGTTTAAATGTGGAGCAGAAGGGTCAAAGTAGTTGATTTTATGAAGAATTTTTGCCAGTCTGACAGAAAGGTTGTGATATGGTCGGTCAATCAATGTCCCGGCAAACAGGAAGTAGAAATATGGCGGACCTGATAAGGTGAGACCTGGTACAACATCAGATCAAATAACAAAGCAATCCCACATACACAATCCGAGCAATCTTTGACGAAAATTGAAGGAGAGACGGATAGACGGACGAGGGTTAACTATTATCCCCGTCGTCTAAAAGTTAGGGCATAAAAAATATTTCAAAAGAGATCATTACCCTTCCAACTTGTTGTATTTCAGGCGTGTTGATGAACTGTCTGAGATCCTTTTCTATATTATTCTTCACCTCATCCTTGTTTTCAACACAAATAACCTTTATCTTGGCATCATTAGGGACATTGTATTCATACGCTGGTTTGTAGACAATAGCTAAGGTTTCTGGGTAATGGATGCCTGCTTCTGCCATTAAGATTCGAGTGAGAAGCTTGTCATCAACCCGTTTACATAAATCAACGGAACTCGACATAGGGCAGTCCAATTCCACCTCCAATTCCTCTCCATCATTCCTCTGACCATCAGTGCATGATCTTGTAAAGAAATTGACGAAGTAAGTACATCTTCTTGGTGTTTCGAAGACATCAATGAAGGTGGAGCCACCACGGCCAAAAACAATAGCTTTCTTGACGTACAAGGAATGGAGGCCTTCTCCGTGTTCTGATTTGTCCTTGGTCAACCATGTCGGTGACATCACAAGGAGCATGTCTCCTGGGCATTGTCGACCAGCTTCCAAAAGTATGGCTAAACATTCAACTGGGGATGCCAAGATGGTAATGGCGACTCCGGTATCCGGATTACTCGTCCTAGGTTCTGCAGTTCTATCAACTGTTTCAGGGAAGTTGTTCTCGTACAAACTATACTGCAAAGCGTTGTAATAATCATGGATGTGCTCATCATCCTTGGTGAGTGGCACGTTAGGATCTGGTGAATCAAGGTTAACATCCGTGTTCCAGGCCGTATAACTGCCGACAGTGGTAGTGTATTCATCAGCTTTCTTTGCTAGCGCTTCCTGCAAAAAAACAGAATTCAAAGTTATGAACAAGTTATTTTGTCAAATGTACGATATTGAAACTTGTCTAGACAAATTGCTTTTGCCTATTCCAATTAGTTAAATTAATTAAAATTGTAAGTTAATGAAATTCCGTATATTTTGTGACACAGCTTAATGTGACTCCCTAAAATGGAACACATAGTCATTAATCCCAATATACAAATAATCTTAAAAATTCTTAAATGAAAATACATTACTAAAAGCGTTTGCGTGACTTAAAAATTGGTGGTACATAACCCCAAAACATTAAACTACCAAAATGACAGAAAACGCCATTTGTACCCTACCCAAATAGAAAGACCCCCAAAATAAGTGTCCTTTATTTTATACACGGGATTGTTTTACTAAAATACCAATCGCGAACAACAACACTAAACCAGAATTAATCCGCAAAATACATCTATCTACGGACGTTGTCAAAATAACCACAACATATTTTACGACCGGAATATCTGAGAAAACTGCGGTCGAATAAAACAAAACAAAAAAGCAGAGGATTCGAAAATTTTGGTGCACTGATTTTTGTATCCGAAGACTTCATTGTTAAGTGTTAAGAATATACATAAAACACATAGAAATTGGTTGGACAATCGTAGTGGACCGAAAACCCGTGACTTGTATTCGAAAAACATTTTTTATTTCTAATACAATATCAGTATATGTTTAAATGTGAATGCTTTTAAAGATTTTTTGGTACATTTATTACACTGAATTAAAAAAGCAACAGTTTCTGAAAATTCTCAAAATTCCATAAGGTCCTATGTAAAAAAAACCAACCAGTTTGTGTCGGCCTCGACATCCTTACCAAAAATAACAATTCCAATTCCCTTACACGGTGGTAGTTAAATAATCATATAAAACACAAAGCAACGTGTGGGTATTCCCAAAAAGGAAACAGTTTCTTGACAAATCCTATTGTACAATATATAATTTCCCATGGGTTTACCGGCTTTATTGGACGTTTAAAGCCGAACTTTGTGTCTTTAAAACCAAAGTAAAAAAAAGAAAAACCAACTTTTCACCAATATTTGTTTATCAATTACTGTTCTGTTAAATCGAGACGAAAGAGTTGAATGGAGCGTAAACAGCATTGGTTGCGTACGGATAAATTCCTATAGATACATTAGGTTACCCAAGTAATGCTTTTTACATTAGGGTTAACAAAAGCTTACCATAGAAGGATATCCGAATGCGCATAATATTAAGATGGAAGGGGGGGCGAAAACCCTCGACTTGATTGGTTTCATTTCCCCTGACAAGCATTTGAAATTACACTGCTTTGTACTGGTACCTGTTCCGATGAAATGTGACATAGAATTAACCGTTCAACGGTTTGTTATTTTTCTATATAAAACTTTTTATCAGGAATTTACCATGTGAAGCAATTTGCCAACATGTAAGTTGTCCAGAAAATAAGTTTCCACACTTAACAGTTTAATATTGAAGTATTATGTTTTTGAATATTGAAAATCATTTCACGTTCCACTTAATGCGATAAAACAAAGAAATCTGATCAGGAATTTCAGCTTTCTTGGAAACGGTAACACACAATACAAGGAATCTTTTGGTTTTGTCTGAAAGTAAAAACACGTTGAAATAGGGATCGTAATACGGTCCAAGATTTTCTCATTTAGAAACCTTTTAAATGATTACTATAATAAGGATGGACAACTAGTATGATTTTCTGGACCCACTGTGGAAAAATTCTTTAAACAGTTGTAGTAATTTTGTTTAGCAGTTTTTCTCCGACTCCTTTTTGAAACCAAGATGCTTCGCGAGCGCAGCATGATACGATTGCAGCACTTTTACATGTGATAGTTGAACAATTGAACATTAGGGTAAGTGTGAACATAGTATTTTGCTGGACACAGTGAAGTGATGGAGCAATAATCATTTTGACCACAAATTATTTCCAAATCTGGCACATAAGGAATGATTTAGAAATAAAACCCATAAAAATAGGATGATAATTTTAAAAAATTCCATATCGTGCAAGATTGTATATTTTTCTTATCGACATACATGTACTACTAAAAGCTCTCATTGATATGAAACTTATAAAAAATTCCATCAAAATCGAACGAAAAATAAAAACATCTCATCTTGCAAAATTGCCTTTTTAACACTTTAATCCCTTTCCTATAAAAAAAGGTATATGCTACAAAAAAATCCCTGCAATAACTTGCATTTTCATAAGGAATCATTTGGTATAAAAACCATCAAAATCGGATGATAAATAAAAATTTTCGACATTGTGCGAAAAATGACTTTTTTGAAATTTTTTACCCTATCTCAAAAAAAACGGTAAGAGGTTGAAAAAAAATCTGCTGGAATTATTCCAAGGGCAATCGTTGAGGCGAATTAATTAAAAAAAATAAGATCGGATAAAAATTATCTTCTGCATTTTCTTACACTTTGATCCCTTTCAAATTAAAATCGGTAAATGATACAAAAAAGCTAAGAGTAAACTTTTATGGTTGCATTTTCTTAAATAATTTGAAAAAAAACATCATATCGGATGAGAGTTGCCAAAATTTTGGAGTGGCCATTTTAAACCCAGTATATCTCAATAACGGTCAGGGTAATAGCGCAAGTGGTTCATTTAAAAAGATGGCTTTGTCGCGGAGAACACAAAGAAAAGCACATTAAAATTAGATACATATATAATAAGAGAAATACATATCTTACATTAATACATATGAAAAGCCTCCTTTAGTCCCTCCCCAAAAACAAGTGGAGCTATATTACCCAAATCAATACCAACCTTTATCTAACACTAATCCATATAATTTTTATATGGACACAGTCGTTAACAATGATATAACTGGATCAGTGGTTTATCTCAAAAGTCTGGCTGAAAGCTACTTCACTATAATTAACTCTTCAAAATCGTGCATAGTAACGGTCATGACGCTTGCATGTAAACAAAGGTGGAAAAGTGTGAATTTTAAGACATAATTCTTATAGAAACCAAAACTTTACAGCAAGTCTTCATCATGAACCACCGCTCGACTGATGTGTTGCTTGA
>JAULBM010073101.1:0-10026 GCA_032357055.1 Geukensia granosissima | reverse complement strand
ATTTTTATTTTGAAAGCATCGATGTATTAGATCTTTCAATCTTTCCTTCAGTTGTGAATGAGGAATGGTGGTATAGAAGGTAGAGAAATCAAATGTTTTAATGCTGTCACAGACTGAAATGGATTAAAAATTATTTGCATAGAGGATCTACTTTGTTAGATAAATTGACTTATAGTATTTTTCTCTTGAAATTTTGTTAACATTGAGGTTAAATTTTGTAAGTCTTCAATAGCTTGTCAAATATTTTATGTATTTTTACAAACGTTGTCAGAAGATTATTGCTTCAAATATAAAATTAGGATAGATTTGACAGATTGCTGAAAATCCTGGTTTTACTATAAAGAGATGTGTGTTTTTACACATATTTTGTTTTCATCTAAGAGTCCCAACGTATGCTCAAATTATGTCGATAACAGCGAGAACATGCGAGACACAAAGTTATAAAGAACCGTTACGAATTATCGAGTTGTTTAAATTAGTCCATTAAAAGGATTAACATTTGAAAATTAAGTCTTTTAAGATTTAGAATGAATTGTTCTTTTGAGATTTTTGACTTCCTATGCTTTGGTTCTAATGCTACTGATGAGAGATTACTCCTTGAAATGTACATATAACATACCTAAATTCTCCATATTTGTTCAAAATTGGTCATTTTGTAACTTGCTTTTTTAAACTTATTTTGTGCATGTTTCATATTATTATTTTTGCCTTTATGTTTCCAAAGTCTTCACAAACGAAATTTGTAAAAAAGTACAAAACTAAAAAGTATTCATAAAAGCTAAATTTTTCGTTTGTTGAACTTGTTTTCTTCCTGAATATTCATGCAATATTGGCCGCAACGTTGAGCAACCAACAAAAAATCACTTGAGCTATCTAAAATTGTTCAAAAGTTAAGTTCATACACGTGGCCGGGGTGGCGGGTATAAAGACCCCCCCCCCCCCCCCTTGGAAACCAATCAATACTATTCAGGTCTCAATTCAGATTGAAGTCTGACTATTAAAACATTACCAGTGCCTTTTTGATTGCAGGTTTTTGCACCAAATACCCTTAGACCACGAACATGGAGGTCAAATCTTGAGTCGACGTAACTCCCCCCGCCAATTTCTGGCTACGGGCATTAATATCTTTCAGTTTCCTCATTAAATAGTTCTTACTCAAGTGTTTCTTTATTTTTAAATAACGGAATCAACATTTTGGTTTCAGCTTCCTTTGAAATCACTGTCAACGACAAGCTGATATTTTCAAAGTTGAAGTTGGGAGGATGGCCTGTGGTCGAAGACGTAAGTATTGACGTTTAAATATATAAGATATATAAGATTTGTGTGACCGATGTTAAGTTTTTAACCTTTACAGGATAATTTTTGATTTTTTGCCCTTTTAAGACAAAGTGTTAACTTTTTGCCTTTCTGTCTAAAGTGTTAACATTTTGCCTTTTTCAGACTAAAGTGTTAATTTTTCGTCCTTTTCTGACAAAGTATTAACTTTGTTGCCTTTTTTCCGGCAACCTTGTTGATGTTTTACCTTTACCATTCCAAATGATTATGTCATTGCCTAACAAAGTTCTACTTTTTGTCATTTGCCTTACAAATTGTTAATTTTTGCCCTTTTCCTGACAAAAGTAAATTTTGTGCCCTTGCGTTACAAAGTGTGAACTTTTTGCTCTTTTGTAACAAAATGTTAGTTTTCCCTCATGTTCTGTTGAAATTTTGGAAAGATTTTTTTCGTACTTTTTGCAATACTTGTTTTTTTATTCAGTCACCATTTGTTCATATCAGCCAGTTTGTTTTTAAAGACATAAAACGGAGTTGTTTTTATAAAACATTTAGATTTATAGACAAACTTTAATATGTTGAAATTTGAGCTAAATGATAATGGGGATAAACGTCAGAGAGACTGCACAACAAAAGCTCTAAAACGGCCCAAACGAAACAAAAGTGTATACGTAAAATAACAAACATTTACACGTAAAAAATCATAAATACAAAGACAAACAAAGGTCTATAATTCCTTACTTGGTACAGGCACATGAGATATATAGTGGGGTTAAACTAGTCGTTAAAGGAAAAATACTAGTCTTTATTAAAATGTCTTTATGAAATGAATGAAAAAATGAATTGTGGAATTGACTTCCCTTTTCGATTTGTTTGGATTTGAGTAATTTTTCTTTTTGGATTTTCTATGTGGTGTTCTGATTCTGCTGATGGAGTTTAATCTTTAAAATACGTATACAGCCTAACGAAATCCAAAATAATTATAAACAATTGAGACCGCCTCGGTGGTGTAATGGTTAGCGTGCTCGCCTCGAGTGCGTAAGGTCGTATGATCGGTCCCCACCGGGTCAAACAAAAACATTAAAATTGGTATTTGCTTCTTCTCCGTTAAGCACGCAGCATTTAGGAGTAAGAATAATGTGTCTGGGTAAAGTGGCATGTCTTCATGCAGAAGTATTGCTTTCATGAGCTAGCACGTTAAAAATCCGGCTCAGTGTGTCGGTCTAGTACAAAGCAGGGTTCATTCATCATTATATGCTCTCGTCCTGAATATACATATAATATTTACCGCTGGACGTACAGCACCATTCAATCAATTATAAACAATAAGTAAACATTTGTTTTGCAGGTGATTGAAATGATTAAACAGGCAGACAAGGGATTGGAACCGAAGGAGCTGACAAGTGCGGATAAGAGTGGTTGTGAAATCATGTAAACATATGAACACTTTAACGATCGAACTTCAATAAACAAATGAAGACTTTAACGATCGAACCTTAATAAACCGTCGAACCTTAATAAACATATGAACACTTTATAACGATCGAACCTTAATAAACAGATGAACACTTTAACAATCGAACCTTAATTGTAAATTACATTTCTATGATATTGGATAAAGTGCATTTCTTTGTATGCTTCATGAAAACACGTGTGAAGTTCTGTGATAATTTATATTACTTCAGTCGTACATTTACACGCAGTGTAATTTAGCAGAAATACAGGAATGTATAATATATATTGGAAAATAAAGAGTGGGGGTATTGTTGCAACTAGGTGCACGCCCCTCAAATTACGGGTATTTTAAAAAATAGCATTTTTTACACATTTTAAAAAGATTTCATTCAAGAATGGGTTATTGGCCCCTCATGCATATCGCGTGGAACAGATGAATAATTTCGTATTTTTTTTTAAGATTCCATTTTATCGTATTTTGACTTATAAATTTCTTAAATTTATGTTATTACACAATGCAATGTTTATTTGTTACAAATGATTTTGTCTATGAGAATGTTATATTTCTGAAGCATTAAGAAAATATCAGTGAGTCTTTTCATGAAGGCTGTGGCCTAAAGCCTTTGTGCCACCGTCTGATGTTTCAAAGAACATTGTTAAGATCTCAATCCTTCATTAATATGATTTTTTCATCTTTAGATAAATAAAATTAATTTTTAATTGTGTTGTGTATTTTTCCAAACAACATGGTTTCCCATTTTAAACTTTTGCATCATGCAGAGTCAATCTTATTACTCGGCTATTTCCGCGTTGCTATTAAATAACTCTATTGGTGTAAGCAACACTTGTTGGTCTTTAGCAGTGAGATCCTGCGAATGCTTTTCTTTGATATTTAACAGTCATTTGGAAACATCAAGGTATAAGCCTTTCCATACAGCAACTTTTTGAAAACTGCTAACTGAACTGATCAGATTGAAATGCTTACCTGAATTAGATACTGATTATAATAGGTTTCCCGCATTAAAATTGAAATGGAGGAAGGAATACTAACATAGATCCAAACTTTTGTGATCTAAAAAGTATGTGGCCGTCATCTCTGTCTTTCTCTATATCCAACCATTGTTCAACATTTATGACTCCATTGGATTTGTTATAAGATGATGACTTTGTTTTTGACTTGTCAGTTAGTGCCGGACTTCCTACAGGAAATTCTGTGTTTGATAAACATGTGTTTTATGTATTTCTTGCATTGTCAAAAAGGAACATTTATGTTAGTACGGGTTGTTAGTTAATATTTTGTCCCTGTTTTTTATGATCTGTGGAGCCACAATGCTAATAAGCAATGTTGCATCAGGTGAGCGATACAGGCTCTGAGGGATCTTTGGTTTCCAAACACAGCAAGTACTGTAACTTAAAAAATTATTGCGTTCACGTATTTTCGCGATTTACGATTTTCTACTGAAAATTGAATCTAAGATGGCGATTTTAAAATCTCACTCCTTGTGACCAGCCCTCGATCGCCTTAAACAAATAAAACAAGTGACGTCACATAATTTAAAATATTTAATTTGTTAGTCTTAGCTATGGTTGGTTTACACAGTTTGCTTAAATTATGTGAAATATACCGAGCTGATAGGTCTTCTCTATTTAAGTGACTACATCTTTAACACTCAAATAAGTGCAATATGTAGTTTTCTTCAAAACACCATGTTTAAAATGAGTGAAAAATGTATTTCTGTCACTTAAATAAAAAAGCTGCCTTAATCCATAATGTTATGTGTAATGTAATGCATTACATGATCAAAATTGAAAAAAGGTTATGGTAACGGTATTGCAAACGTCCAGCGGCTTATATTTCATGCATTTTCAGGGGGGAACGAGTTAAAAAAACAATAAATCAGGGGCGGGAGTTTATGTCAGTTTTGAAAATTTGTTCGTCACAGGATGCCAAATTTGAATAGGGGGCGGAAAATGTAACATTTTAAATGGTCACAAACGGACCCTAAAAAGATTTGTTGCAAGCGTGACGTTTCTCCCAAATCAGGATCGACGGTTTTACGTCACCTCCTAAGAACGTAGATTTATAATTTATACAGTCCACCCAACCGTCTGACGCCCCTTTAGAAGAGGTTCTACCTCCTGGTTGAGAACTAGAGCAGCCAATTTATTAACACCGGCTGCTCTCGGGATGATTGAGTATATTTGTTCATTCTGCCCAACTTACCAACACCCGTTCAGCAAGGGTTTTACTTGCAGGCTGAGAAACTGAACAGGCTTATTTCTATACTAATTATACATTGATGAGTTTGTCTATCATCTGACTGATGCGAATGAATATTTGTTTTGATGAATTTTTTGTCGAATCAAGTGAACTGAAGAACAGAAATCAAAGCAGTTCCTTTGCTTGGAATTTTCTTGTACATATGATATTTTTGTGTCATGAATATTTACTCCATACTCACTTTTTTCTATTTCAAGGTGCAGAAACAAATCAACACACTATCATTATCACAAATTATGACATACTCAGTAAAAACAAAAACAAGAAGAAAAAACTGTGAGCTTAACTAATAAAAAATACACACCTCCATCTACTTTTTACAGATTGAAAATTTGCTCTTGGACTGAGCCGTGATGGATTTCTTTCATATAGGCATATCTACACATTGTATTTTATTTTCTTGTAAAGTTTTATTGGAACCCATTGAACTATTTATGAGAATATTATTTTACAATGTATGTGGACGGACAGACAGACAGGGTTAATCCTTTTTCGGGATTTAAACGCAAAGTAAAGACAGTTTAAGCAAAAGTAAACTATAGAGTCAATGAAATTGGACAAATGGACGACAACAAGTCTATAAACACCGCATATCCGACAAAAAGTCGAAAGACACGGCATACCTGACAACAAGTTGATAGACATGGCTATAAACCGGAGAAAGCAAGGAAAATACGAATCCCACTACAAAACCGGCGATAAACTCTGGCAGTCCGGAAGGGTATGAAGCTCTTGCCACCTAAAAGATACAAAAAGTTGTACTGTATGGCATTATGGAACTCCAAAACACTTACAAAACGGATACAGAACATAACTTGTGAATAAACAATGAAAATTTTAGTCGACATTTCATAAAATTCAAAAGTTTTTAAAGAATGTATACATGAGGGTCAGACAGGGTTAAGGGAGAAGGAGGCTCAGGTGAAGGAAAGAAGATGCGAGAGACAGGAGTAATTGTCGACAAAAGGGAGACGTAAATAAAGTATACAAAATAATAGAACTGAGCTTTATTTTCTAATTATACTCAGAGCGTCGTGATTTTCTCGTATCGGATTTAATCGGCCCGGTAAAATATCTTAATTATAATGCGCAATTCCATTGACATTCCGTAAAGGTCAATGAAGTCTTATAGGAAAACGAAAAAAAAATTCCGTGGTGCTTTTCGCCAGAAATACTAATTGGTTAAGCAGCTTTCTTGTCAGCAGCAATCTTGTATCAACAAAATCAACCATTTAACTTAAAACACCTGATGGACATTTTAAACTCCAGATTCATGTCCTCTTGTAACATCATCAAAACATTTGACTTTTCTACCCTCTATACAGCCATACCATACGCACTTCTCAGATCAAGATTAAGATCCAAACGATCGGCGAAAGACCATACAAATACATTGTTGTCGGTAGAACCGAAACATACTTTGTTCAACGCAACACAAAATAAATTAAATTTTGTATTTGGAAAACACTGGTCGATACCTCTGCTGCGAATGCTCTATTCGGATATCGTAACCTCATCAATTCAAATGATCTTGAAATTTAAGACAAAAACAGAAACTCATACCTTGATCTTCATCTTGAGTTAGACAACAGAGGAAGACTTCATACAGAACTGTACGACAAACGTGACGACTTTAACATTCCAATAGTCAAATTCCTAGTCATTAACACTAATAGTCCAGCTTCCCCGGCGTATTTCGTATACATCTCCTAGCTAATACGTTTTCGATAGCATGTGTATAACTTGATACAGCGATTTTTAGGCACGAATGGGCTAATTCGCTTACACAGACACTGTTCAAACAGGGATGTGTAACAGTTTGCTTCTTGATTGAAACCATCAGCGCCGAAATTTTATGGTCGACGCCACAATCTTGTCGACCGGTATAATGTATCCGTCATATGATTTTTGTGAAGAAGCAGAGAAATCTATAAGCAAGCTGTTCATTTTCTTCGCCTGGATGTAGTAATCTCTTAAATAATTCCCTTTACACTGAAATAAAAAATAGCGGGTTGGAAAATTTACTGCCACTGAGGTCTATACTGCTTATAGTTTTAAATTTTATGTTAGTATTATATGCACAGTATGTGTCATGTTCCGTCTTGTTCAAATGCTCGAGATTTCGATGTCTGTCGACTGGTCCTCCATTTTTGTCTGGCCATGGTTTGCTTTCGCTTCCCTTTTATAAAAAAGAAAGGCGATTTTTGATGTAGTTAAGAATGCGTAACAGTGATGTAAATAAAAGGATAACAAATCAAAAGGTTCAGTGCCATGCATTGCAAGAGGAGAGGGACATTGGTTTGATAATGTGAAATGACAAGCCCGAGACAAGTCAATAAGAAACCAAATCATTGACGTAATTTTGAAAAGGCGCGGGGTCTTATTTTGCTCTTCATTGTATGTATGTACCTACCAAGTTTAAAAAAATTAATTGAATGCTTCAAAGAAAACTTTCAAAAGTCATTAAAGAAATAAAATGAATAATACATGCATGGGTGTGGCAACTCGACATGCAAAAATTAACAAAAGATTCAAATAAACATAATTATTTGGACTATGTATATATAATTATTTTTATTAACTAAGACGATTTTATACATACGTACTGAAGATATCAAATAAGTTTGATAAGCTGTTTGTTGTAATACGTATATACATGATACATTCTCAATTCTTTATTAGGACAAATTCATTTAATACACGTGTATATATGTATATAAATTCATTTAATACACGTATATATAGTTGAGACCCCTAATAAACATCGGATATATATTATACAGTAAACTAAACGTTTATAAAACATGCTTTACTTGAAAGAAATGTTGCACAAACATTTATAAGGAAATAATATTATTTCTTTTAACATTTTATATAAATAAGTTCTTTTTTGAACTTCTAAAATTGAATATGGAAGAAATTTCGCTTTGAATATCATGTCCCCCTTGGCTGATAAGAGAGCTGATATGGACTTTACATTGTAAATCCATACAGACACTTAGGGCTGATATGGATTTTACGTTCTAAATCCATATCAGCCCTCATATGCGCGGTCTTTTCATTTTCGTCTATGGTTGTACTGCCAGGATATCCAGGCGCGGATCCAGGGGGTCTTAGAGGTGCCCGGCCCCCTTTGAAACTCAAAAATGATAAAAAAAGGAAAATTTGGGGGTAGCTTTTGGACTTGATATTTATTAGAAATTGAGAAAATATATGAATCAAGCGGTCCACAAAAAGTGGACCCTCTTTTCGAAAGCCTCTATTACCTTTAATACGATCAGTTTTAATTAATTACTGAAATGTATTTATTTCTTAAAATGGTGCATAGCTCTTGGGATGATATTGTAATGATATTGTGAGTAATTCATATGGATTTTATACATAAAATATACTGACGATATTGAAAATAATACATGCGTGCTGTATACTGGTATATGCAGGCGCGGATTCAGGCGGGGGCGCACCCGGCGCCCCCCCTAAAAACGAAAAAAATATAATTTTTAAGTCTTAATTTTCGTGATTTCTATGAGCTTTCCGGGGGGGCCTTCGCCCCCCTGGTCCCCATACAAGGCACTGACCTGGAACAGCGCCCCCCCCTAACGTAAAATCCTGGATCCGCGCCTGATATGCTGTAAGTAAGTAAATTTTATTGAAATGAAACATACATAAACAAGTACAATAGTACAATCAATATCAATGCAATATAAAGCAAAAAAAGTTGTATCTGCATGTAAAGAATTATTATTATTGTTCAGTTTCCTGATCGCCTTTACGCACCAGATGTTTTTAACTATCCAAAATTTGAGTATAAAATAACCTTTTAATCTGTTTTATTCTATTTATAGAAGTGAAAGTAATGACGCGATTTGAAGAGTTAAATATAGCGCGTAAAAATTCCGCAAACGTCACTTCTGGTTTCACACCATTTTCTTCTTAACGTAAACAGATGCAAAAGAAAGCACTGTAAGTAAATTAACTGATCCCAACAGGTTAAACTATTAATTAATATACAGAGGCATATCCACCCATGCCCCCACATATCCGTCACCCTGATATTACATATGTTTATATTAAATAGTCGTATGACTATACGAAATGAAAACGAAATACGAAATACATTTACAGTAAATAACAATTTAAACAACATATAAACACAAAAGGCATAGATAACCAGGGCGGTAGTGACTTTAACGGGTTACTCATATTAACCACAAAATAGATATGGCAAGTATAAATATATAAATGAAATGATTATAGTAATATCTCAAAATAAACTAACAATTTATTCATGCAATCTCAGATTAATCTGAACGAACGCATGTTTAAAGTATTTCTTGGCATTTATTGATAAACTCAATGATTGCCTTAAGTTCAATTAAAGAATAACTATTTAACAGAGAATACATTTTACTTTCTGTCAAAGAATTGAAATTTGTATGACTACATTTGAATTTAAGGCTAAATGACTATATGTATGTAATAGTTTTGGAAACCCATGTTTGACACACAGGCCAACACTTCTATCTATTATGCTAGTTGTACTTGGTTTTGGACATGGATAATAAACTCTTACGTAAAATATTTCTACTCCACACCCCGATGACTTTAGTTGCTGAAGCTGTGTATGAGGAGGGTTGGGTGTGGTGTATGGACTAGAGGTTTCTCTGTTACCCTCTTTTGAGCATATTTTAATTGTAACTCCGATATTTATGTAAAATCCCTGTTGTGATATACCGGTTATTGATGTATTCTTTGTTTTCACAGAATAAACATCATGCCCGTAGCCAGAAATTTTCAAAGGGGGGTTCGATCACCTCGCGACGCTACCTTCACGGCCGGTGGTTTGGGGTTTTGGTCCAAAATCCTGCAATCTAGCCATTTAATGGCACATTTTTCATCTCAAAAAGTCCCGTGTTTTTGACTTTAATAGTCAAACTTCAATCTGAATTGGGAGTTTAATAGTGCTTATTGGTTTTCAAGGCGGTGCTCGTACGAACCCCGCGCCCCCCCCCCCGGGC
>JAULBM010073091.1:0-10026 GCA_032357055.1 Geukensia granosissima | reverse complement strand
GACGAAAAGTATACAAGAAAAAGTAATGAATTATTAAAAGACGATTATTAAACAGCATTTTCACAGCAACTTATTATTATGGCACAAAATCTAAAAATTTGGCCAAATGGGGCTTAACATACCTACTCCTTTTAAAGCGGCAAAACTCCCACAAAAACTAGGGGATCAAAATTTCGTGGTAATATTCACAAGTACATAGGGTGTCCCGTTTCATAAAAATCGATGAGTAGTGTCAGAGGAGTTGCACTGACAAGGTCATTTATGAGGATTTTTGAAGTTTAAAAGGGTCATTACTCTAAAAAATATGAGTAAAAAATTTCGTGGTAATTTGCAAAAGTACGTATTATGTGTCATCAACGTATCAAGATTCATAAAAATCAGATGAGTAGTTTCAGAGGAGTTGCGCTAACAAATTTCGAAACGGAGACTCGTACAGGCGGACATTTGTACTACATTGGTATATATCAGTTAATGTCTGTGTCTAGAGTGAAACAAAATATACAATCAATAAAGTCATTATTTTACGGTATTAGAGTACCAGACAGCAATTCCATTTATGTGCATAGGTATAATAAAATTCAGAAATAGTTACAATTTGTGTATGTTTATAGTTGCACAAAATTATTTCATTTATGTTCAGAGAATTCTAACCCTATTGGTAAATAAAACGGACGACCATCAACAACAAAAGCCGATGATCTCTGAATATTCCACAAAGCAGATTATTACAGTAGTCTGCATTATTCACTCGGTATCATTGACGGAGTTCTATCAAAGTTTAATTTTATTTACAATGATTTAAATCTTAACTTTCGTGTAGGTTATTGTGTGCCATAATTTGTTTCCTGTACCCTATTTTGGTGCCCTAGACTCATTTTGTGCCTTAACTTGGTTGTTTTTGTTTTTGCATTGGTTATCCTCGAAATCTTTTTAGTTGAAAAGTCTCAGAAAAGAAGATATTTCAAAGGGTTGTTCATAGGGTAATTTGGTATTGTGTACTATAAAAATCTTGTTGTCTATCTTGTTGGCCACGCAACAAATTTATATTACGAAAAAAAAAAAAACAAAACAAAAACAACAGAGGCTCCAAAAGAGCCCATATCGTTAACATGATACCAAGATGTCATTAATTCTAATAAGCAATGTTAATTGTCAGAATGGTAGAGAGCCATCAAACGACAATTCCACAAAATTTTAATCTGTCCAGCAGTTAAAACTTGTTTTAAATGAAAAATTAGGTCGGCTGTGGCTGTTATCTTGGTATGTCAGTGAGGAGGGCAAATACAAATTTGAAGGAAGCCAACGAAGGGCTCCTTATCTTTAGTTTGTTTCCAATTGGCTCCGAAGTTTCAGACATGAGGTTTGCGAAAAGTTTTTTAATATATTTTTTCTTTATTTTTAAATAACAGCTGCAATCTAAGATGGTTACTCCTTGCAAGTAAATACAGGATATCAAAATTTACCATATTTATTCAATATTGGTAAACTTAATTTAGAAAATCCTAATCAATTCATCATGTGAGTGCAGAAATAGGTTCATATGAGGCATTCATATTCACATTTTCAAAATGAAAATAATTTTACTTATTTTGTTACAATATCAAATATGGTACAACTATACCAATAAGCCTATTCAGAAATTGGACTTTCTTCCTAGTAGATAAGTATGCAGAAGTTACGCGACTTCGTAAATGACGTCTTGACTAATAAAATCTTCCAAAACAATGACGTCACATAATTTTGTTGAATCGGTTCATTTAGATGATTAATAGCCTGCTTTTTATATTTCGTTCTATTGCATTATTGATAGGTAAATTTTATTAAAGCTGTCGAAAACCCAAGCGTATTATATGCAATTAGTTTACTCAACGACTGCATCAACGTGTAAGAGTAAATCTAATACCATAATTATGTTCCTTTTTAGCAGTGTTCGCCGAAACGATACAAAATTATTATATTTATTTGTCTATTTATTATATTTCTCAGCAACGTAATGATATTTAGGTATAAACAAACATCAATACCGTTGAAAGAAATAAGAATTCAATGAACTATTGAATTCGAAGTTGAGAGGACTCTTTGTTCTATACGTTTCGTGTTGATATATCCTATTGATGTTACTAAAACATGTCACTGAACTAACATTTTTCGATATATAACTAAGTGAAAACTTATCCAAACGAAACCAATTTCCATTAATGAGTTACTCAAGGGAAAATAGAAAAATAAATGAAAGAATCGAATGCACCCTTGACAGGCCCTGCTAAAATAAACAACAGATTAAACCCATAATATTTAAAAGAATTACTTTTATATGACGATGCAATGTCCATAGCAGTTTAAATAAAAACAATAAAGAGTGACAAAATTCGAGTGAAAAGATTCTGCACTCGAAAGGATTGTTCCATAATTTAAAATCTGCTAGTTTCTGAATAACCTTTTAGTTTTAAGGTTTCGTATTGTTTTTGAAGCAAAATGCATGTGCATTTCATGTCGACGAATTGTACATGAAATGCATGTGCATTTCATGTCGACGAATTGTAAAAAATTGTACATGAAATGCACATAAATGCATGTGCATTTCATGTCGACGAATTGTAAAAATTTAAGTATTTTTATGAAGTTTAAATTTTTTGCAACCATAATTCTTACGAATTCCTAACATCGGTCTTAGAAAAACTATTATGTTGTTATAAAAATAAAATTACCCGTCTTTATCTGGAAAATAAGCACACAGTGCAAGAAAACCATTCCAAATCGACAATTAAACACAACTAAGTATTTGCTGAAATCAACTTTTCACTTTTTGAAATTAAAGAATTATTACCCATGTCACGAAATAACGTTTTTGAGATGAAATTTTCTGTTAGCCGTTGGGAAAATAAAAATTTTCCAGGGCAAAGCTATATCTTCAGTGGTATATAAATTACCATTGGAAGGCGCATATTCACACGCGATTTTGCCATTCATGGTATAGCGATAAACTGAAGTACAAACAAATGTGCATGCTAACATTAAAACAATAAGAGATATGGGTATGTCAGGTAGATGAAATCTACAATTGTTTTTTAACATGTTTGTTTAAAGGTTAAACATGTTAAAAAGATTTTTTTCATGATAACAAATTCATTTTTAATGGTGTTTAAATATAGCAACTGATAATTGTCATAATGTGAGTTGTATTATCATTAACGCGACCCAATACCATGCAGGTAGCAAAATTTAAAATAAAGTTTAATATTTTCGATCATTATGTTACAATTTCTAAAAAGGAATTGCACTAAAATGACGATGCAATTTTCATAGCACTTGAATTAACAGTAATTCGATGTTGTTTTTAAGCAAACTATAAATATGCATTTCATTTCGACGAACTGTGAAACCGATTTTTATTTTATTATATCTTATTGTTTTGCAACCATACTTTTTACAAATTCCTAATATCGTACGAAGAAATATAAGTTAGTTGTCAATTAAAACAAAATTACCCGTCTTTTTCTGGAAAAATAAGCTTTAGCTCAAATCATTTTCTGGAGTTTTTTTGATATTGAAAAAAAATAATCTCCATGTAAAATAATGACTTTAATATGAGATTTGTAACTTTGCCGTTGGGAAAATATAAATATCCCACGCCATAGCTATCTTTCCATGGGTATATGAAATTCCAATTGCAAAGCGCATATTCACACGCGTTTTAATAGTGATATAGTGATAAACTGTGATACAAACTTAACTAAAATAATTATAGAGATGGGTAAGATCAGGTAGATGAAATCTATAGTTTTTTCAAGGTTAAAGTTTTTTTCATTACAACAAATTAATTTTTGATCGGTTTAAATAAAGCGTGGACGAATAATTGCGAATCTTGTCATAATGCGAATTCTATTAACGTGATACAACATTATGATGCAGGTAGCAAAATTTAAAATGCAAGTTCAAGGTTTTTGTTCATCGTCTTGTTGGAATTTCCGCAATTATAAAGAAAGAAAAATTGCATTAAAATACAAGTTAACGAATGTTGAATAAAGATTACAGTCAATACTCCGGGAATTTTCGGTCACCTTCATGATTTGGTAAACGATATGAAATATTCATTTCACAAATGACAATAGATATTTTCCCACTGTGACAACAAATCCGTTCCTATACCGGCTATGACACCGATTGCGACTATAAACCTGTGTTTTCTACTGAGTAACACGAGGAGTGTCCCTAGTTGAGCAAGAGTTGCAAACTCTTTCGGAGGAGCTGAGCACACATTTATTTTTGTAGGGTTCGTGTAACTCTAGCTTTAGTTTTCAGTGAGGTGCTATGCAAACATGTTTTCGTTTTATTGGCCATGGTCTAGTCGGTCTTCTTATTTAACGATTTATGGCTGCCCTTTGATTTTCGAATTCTTTTTAATATGGTGAATGTTGATATGTTATATGTGCATTTTAAAAAGTAACCTTTAATAAGTTTCATTTAAACTGAAACTTTGGAAAACCAAGATCCAAACATTGCAAATTAGAGATCTTGTATCAAAACCAACCAATATAGACAGAAAAGATCAGCGGCAATAACATCGACCTGAGACGATAAAAGACATTAAGCGCTCTCTGTTATTTTTGGAGTTTGAATTTAATTACTACTGAATATCGACCATGGGCAATACACGGAGTGAAGCCCTTTTCAATATATTAGGAGTTTAGAATTTCAAGTAAAATTGTGCGACAAGGGGCTGAAATGGCATTAAATTTCAACGAATTGTAGAATTTAATAAAAGATCTTGAAAAAAAATTCCACAAAAGTTCATAATCTCTAAAAGAATAAAAAATTGCAATTGCAGAATGCAGGATGTCATTTTAGGTACAATTATAACGTCGTCAAAAGGCCTAAACCATGCATTTGCTTAAAAAACTGCTGAATTTGGCTTACTGTTAACTTGTTTATTAAACCGGGAATTTGGTATTGAGCTCCAAGCAACCTTAATATTATGGACAATGAGTTAGTTACATTCTTATTGGAGAACTAAAAGGATTTTTTAAATGATTTTATATGTATGATCAAAATTAAATCAATTAAAGTAATAAGACACAAATTAAAAGTAACAACTGACATGTAATGTAATAAGAAAAACATGTTGGTATTTCCGACAGTGATCTGGCTAGTGCTACGTTTGTAGTTAAATTGAATGAATGATTTTTGTCATTTTTCGTGTAATGATATTCATTAGAATACTTGTACTTTTTCCAAAGCGTCAATGCGCTCTCTTTTCTGAACCAGTTATTGTAGCAATGGCCCACCCTTTGCCTCGATTTAAACATTAATCAAATATCATTAGCTCCATGACATGGGCTGTAACAGTTACACAGTATAACTAGCCTAAAGCTATTTTTACCGATTTTGGTTCGAATATATTTCAATTGAAACATCAAATAAGCACGAAATGTTTTTCGTCGATAAAGGATCCTGGTCGTACTTATTTCCTTGTTTAAATACTAAAAATATGGATACTACAAAGGACGGGGTAGTAAACAAGCTACAAGCCCACTGGCAGAAGATTTGTTGAGAAATCTGTCTATCTAATTATGTTAATAAGCAGTTTGGTGTTCAACAGAACCCGAAGTTAACTTTATTCTTGTAAATGTTTTGTTTTAAAATATTTTTTTATTGAAAAAGATCAGGTTCACATGAGATTTCATTCCAATATTTGAAATGAAATTAAGAATTTATATGTTATTCCTCCACACATGTACGAAATATGTTCATGCACTTCACCAAACCCTTCTTTGTAAATCATCATCTATTGTTTTAGCGGCGCGTAAGGCTGTGTGCAAGATGGTACAGGGGATTTTTTTCGTGAAATAAGGCGTCAAGAGAAACGAGATGGTAGGACATTCTTATTGAAGGTTTTTGTTTTAAGGAAATTACTTTTTAAGAATTAGGTTCAAAGAAGAAAAGTCGCCATAATCTATAATATTACGTATTTCACCTACCATATCTTTTATATGAATGTAAATATAATTATCGATTCCGATAGGCTATGATTGTAATCTTAGCTATAGAATAACTAAATGTAAAATTGTTTATCTTTATAAATCCATGATTTACAGTTAGAAAAAAAAATTCCATAAAAACAAAAATTAATTGTAAATTCAAAAATCCGAATTTAATTTCTCATATTTATCCGAAAGACATTTAGTTTGGATTTAAAGTTCCATTCTGTTGTTTAAAAAAGGTTTATCAGGATGGTGTTCACGAATTATTTCCATATCTTTACTAGGTTATCTTCAAATGAGTTCCAGGAAGGAGATCCATTACAATGAGACTTTAACTAACTTTCAATGATCCTGTAACAAAAGGATAGAATATCTTTGAACTTATTCTAAACATTATTGACTTTTTTTATGGAACCACAATATATCTACCTAGGGTCGATCTTGAAGCTTACAGAAAATTGCCCATAAACCAAACGTCAGAAACATATGTCAAACTTGAAGTTGAACATACATTTTTACGTTATATTTTGAATTACTGGATATATTTGTTATGCTGAAAAATAAATATTTTATCAAGGTGGATAACCAGAGGCTCCCAAAACCCTATATTCGCTCACCCGGTATACAGATGCCAAGACAAAGCTGACACTGAAACTATTCGATTTAATTTTGGATTCAAGAGAGCAAGCGGTTTTAGACAAGGCGATTCTTAAATGCCTCTTGTACTATATAAACGTTGGGTCAACCAGCCATATTTGATTGCAGTTTGGCTATCAGATATTATTCTGCAAGGGACTTACTTCGTGCGACTATTCCACCAAAAATTGGTTTCAATTTTGCAGATAGTTCAAGACGAGAAGCATTCCTCTTAAAGTCTTATGTTAATAAAATTGGTAGTGTTTTAGGGTAAGACAAGAAACATAAACCAATCAGCTAATAATTGCACTTAACCAAAAACAAATGAAATATCACTTGGTTTTTACTACAATGAGTAACACGACGGGTGTCACTAGTTGAGCAGGATTTGCTTACCCTTCTGGATCACCTGAACTCACCGTGGTTTTGTAGGGTTCGTGTTACTCCAGCTTTAGTTTTCATTGTGTATTCTGTTTGTCTTTCGTTTCATTTTGTAGGTCATGGTCTTGTCTGTCTTCCGAATTAACGATTTCTGTTTGCGCCTTTGGTATCTCCGAATTCCTTTTTATGCTAAACTGAGTTTAGCTGAGGCAGCCATCTTAGATGGCAGGTGGGGTTGTAACTTAAAATTCAGAAACGTTCTTTCTCCGTAACCATTTAACTAAAGTTTGATTCCAATTAAGCAAATAATTTCAAACTAGAAGAATTTTTTACTGAGATTCCCATATGATCCTAATATGATGCAACCATCTTAGTTGGCGGGTGGGGTCATCGGATACAATTCTGAAAGTGACTCAAATAAAAATTATTCATTCAGAGTTTGGTCCCAACAGAGATCAATCCACCAGTGGAATCACATTTTTCTTGAATACTTCCGGATACTTCTAGATTTGAAGTGTCATAAGCTTGTTTGAGATGTGGTGTTTTTCCCAGGTATCAACTACACATTGCTTCTTCCTTATCTTTAAGAATTATACACATTTGGTCATATATTAAGTTTAGGCAATGGCTGTTATCATGATTGTTGGTCTGCTAAAATTTCGATGGGCGACCGAAGAACATTTTCACCTTGGTCTACCTGGATTAATTTTAGAAGAAACGATCTTTAAGCCCATTTGATACCGAGGTATTATGGTTGGTAGCAAGGCCATCAGAAACATGTTTAAAGAATGCCATCTGAAAACGGATGCACGATACTTTGACAGAAGAGAATATAGCAAACAACTCAATTGTGGTGCAAAACGATTTATGAAGTATTATGTAAATTTTTTAGTATAGCCACGATCTTGATTGACGGACGTTTCATCGAAGAGAACATAGACATATTACTATAAAATTTGATTGCAATTGCTAAGTGGTTTTATCAAAAAATAAAGTCTAATGAATATTAAGCAAATTTTATATTAACAATAATAATATCCGGCGGGCGGACGTAGAAGTCGGGTATATTTTTGTACAGAAAGAGCCAAATATCATCCATTCAAGTCTGCATCTATTTGCTTTACTGGGTATTAGTAAATGTGAATGGAACAGACGCTTAAACAATGCAATCAGAGGGTTGTTAATATTCTGAATGACAATCTAGCTCAGGAAAACTAAACAGTCTAATGGGTTGTTGTCAGCTTACTGTAAAATAAATTCAACTTTATCTTTAATGGTTGTTTCTTGATTAACCTTTTTATTTTTCCCTCTTTTCGTGATCGCCTCGTTGGTGTAATGTATAACGTGCTCGTCTCGAGTGGGAAAGGGTGAATGTTCAAGCCAAATATATTTAAATTGGAATTTGCTGCTTCCCCGCTAAGCACGCAACAGTAAGATTTAGAGCGAAGACCGGTCGACTCTCAGTCAGAATAATGTACCCGGGTAACGTGGCATTTCATCATGCAGACTGTTGTTTTCGTGGGAAAGAATGTTAACAAGATTTAGCGTGTCAGTCTAATACAACGCAGAGTTCATTTATAATTATATTCATATGCTCCATCTTGAATTGCCACTGGGCGTAAAGCAACATTAAATCAATCATCCAAGCTTTATCCAATCATCCAAACTTTGGAAGTTTTAGTAAACATATAGTTGATGTCCGGAAAATCTAAACAACCCGAGAACTGTTGCTTCAGATGCATAACGGTTTGTACAAGTTGACTTCATCGTCGCGACAATACGTAAAATCGTTAAAACTTCCGATGTCATTGACGTTCAATCGTTGTGTAATTATATCCATACCAGTTTTATAAAGATTTAATCATAGCCACCGTTTCATTTTTTCTCCATTAGTATTCTAAAACCGATATTTCAAGCCACAACGATTCCTCGTCAAAGCTGACAAACCGTATAATAAAAGACGCAATACTGTAATTCTGTCAGAACACAGCTAGCCAACTCTTATTATTTTAGTATCGATTTTCAAAATGCCCTCAATTAAATAGTAAGAAGTAAATAAAATAGTAACCACAATACAGACAGTGGTAATAACATTCCTTGATATCTGTTTCAAACGAACACATTGAAACCTCAAACTCTCCGACTTTTTCTGTATGATTTAAAGTTAAAAGTGTATGCGGGAAAGAATTACCTATTGATAGTGGCAAATGTTTGTAAGCTTCAGATAACATCTAACAAGAGAAATCATACATAATTATTGTATTATGATGGGGTCATAAAAAGTATGTCAATTACGACTTATAAATTCCCTTTAAGTAAATGGTGAACTAATTTGAACTATTTTTAGATTGTTAACTTTCCATTCATGTGTATTAACATTGCAGCACACCTGTATTTGGAATTAAAAATAAATAATTTTAGGATTTTATCGATACAGGGTCGATAATGGCAGAAGAAGTTACTCATGCAGGGAATGTTGGTGGAAAGATAAAGTCGTACCTGTTTATCAATTCGGTCGTCATCATTACATGATTGACAGTTAATAAATATTCATTTCACAAATGATAACGGACAACCTCCTACGTCAATTAAATTATCTATGGACTACAACCAGTTACGACTATCGACCTAATCTGTCTACTGAGTTAGGGCTCATTTATACTTCGTCGCGCGATCGTCGCCACGTGACTACCGCACGATGTCGCGGAATTTTCGCTGGGATTTAAAGTACAAACAAACCTTGTAAATGAAAAAAAAACACTCGGCGATTTTCGCGCCACATCGCACGAAGCGACTGTCGCGCGTTAGTCTCGCGACCATCGCTTTCGAAGTATAAATAAGGCCTAACGTAACATGACAGGTGTTACTAGTAAGGCATTAGCCAATTTTCACACATCTGGGACATGCTTTAAAATGGATTCTAGTTTGATTTTTTTTTCAAAATTATTAAAATTATTTAAAATTATTAAAACATACAAAGAGTTTAGGATTGGTTATTGGCTTAAGAGGGTGAGAGAAAACAAATAGG
>JAULBM010073080.1:0-10026 GCA_032357055.1 Geukensia granosissima | reverse complement strand
TTTTACAATTTACAACTTGTCGTGGGGTGTGGACATATTTTACAATTTACAACTTGTCGTGGGGTGTGGACATATTTTACAATTTACAACTTGTCGTGGGGTGTGGACATATTTGTACAATTTACAACTTGTCGTGGGGTGTGGACATATTTTACAATTTACAACTTGTCGTGGGGTGTGGACATATTTTTACAATTTACAACTTGTCGTGGGGTGTAGACATATTTCATTATTGAATGTCTTAGGGCAACCAGTTGAAGTGTGTGATTTACATGTTTTGGGTGGCAACTTATGGCAGATTTTGTTGTAAATTTTTGCCCGTGTATATCTTTAAGTTGTTGACCTTACTGCGCATTTGTGTACTTCAATGCACAGATGTAGTGTCGTCCATACCTAGCAAACAATTTCGCTCAAACCGATGCTAGAGGACATCTTGAACTTGCAATTCTACTGTCACTTGGTGGGTGGCTGTCTCATGGACAATCATGCCACATCTCCTATTTTTATATTTACTCCGCGTTGAGGGTCTCATTATGACTTTGACATGAAGAACAGCATTCAAAGCGCCGTTCCTCTGCTTGGAATTTACTTGTACATGTATATATGAGATTTTTGTGTCATGAATATCACCATATCCTTTCTTTCTATGTCTCATAGACAATCATACCACGTATACATTTTCTATCTGTAAAGTAACAAGCTCTGTGCTTCACTTCATTGTGCTCCACTGGATATTCTTCCCTTTTTCACTAAAGAAATTATCCAACTTGTAAGACGAAAATATTATACAGAAGTTCTGCTTTACGAAGCTACCAACTCTAACACGTTCCAATTAGCTGCCAACAAGAACACAAATCATAACTAACAATCTTAATAGACAAGACACGTATATTGCAACGTAGGCATTATACGTTCTACAAAAGTTTCACAGACATCATACAAACAAATATAGGATACATAGCAACGCAACAAAAACAACATCATACATAACACTCCGTGTTGAAGGCCTCGTTGTGACTTTGAGATGAAGAACAGCAATAAAAACTATGTTCCTTTGCTTGGAATTTGCTTGTATAATTGAGATTTTTGTGTAATGAAGATTTACTCCATAATAAAACGATACGTAAATAATGATTGATTGAATGCTGCTTAACTTCCAGTGACAAATATTTCATGCATATTCAGGACGAGAGCATATTAATGAATGATTCTGATGCTTTGTACTAGACCGACACACTAAGTCGGATTTTTAACGTGCTACAGTTCACGAAAGCAACAGTCCACAGGAAGACATGCCACTTTACCCGAGACACATTATTCTGGCCTTAGTAGAAGAAGTCAGTCAAATATGTGAAATGTTGACGAAAGACGGACAATAAGTGAAAAGGACTACAAGACAGACATCCAAAACATAAATTACAAACATCTACAGGTTGCCTTAGTCCTTCGATAATGGAAGGAAAATTCCACACCCTAAGGTAAACTGTAAGATGCTTCAAAACTGAGAATGGGGTGATATTCAAATGTAACAACAATCGACAAATTGTGTAGTTTACAATGTAAAACAAGTATATTCATTACATCAGGGGTTATTTATATATTACATAATAGATTATCTTTGGGCGTCTTGATCGGCAAATAAAAACATTTGTAATTGTTTTAAGATACCTTTATGTACATGTTGTTGAGATTCATAATTGTACACACGGTTTGTAAATCTTAGTAATAATAATATGATAAATGATAATATTTCCAAATCAAATTGCAGCATGGCGTAGACGAATGCAAACATGATCACAAAGTTATTTTTATTCTTTGGCTTGTTTTTATGCTTAATTAGTGCTTAGTTTTAGTGCTTTGATACATTGGCTTCAGCTTATTTTAGTGCATGATGTTTGCTTTTATGTATAGTGTATGTGTTTTAAATGTACTTGCATGATGTTTTTTATGTGTGTATGTGTTTTGTCTTATCATAACATGTCGGTTTCAAAAGCTCTGTGGAGCTTATGTTATTTGTTATATGTTTACCGACTTTTAAATAAATATTACTTGACTTGACTTGACTTGAGGCTACTGCACAGTTTTACCATCAAATTTGGATTAACTCCCCCTGATTTCACATAGATGGCGTTTAAATGGAAAAGGGTCAATTGAGTTACGAATATTTACTATAGATCAAGCGGCCCAGCGGGGTTTCAGATAGGTTACATAAATGTGTGGTGGGGCTAGTGATACCGGTAGCATTAATTAATTGCTGTGCAGGACATTTATAACTTCACTCCCATCCCTTTTTGAGTTGTAGTTCCTATTATTTTTATACACGAAAAACCTTTAATTTCCTATTCGATGAAATTATTTTACCTTTTTAGTTGTTAATATTAAAAAGTAACACATTGTTCTCTTTTGATAATTTTTAAATGTTACTGTTCGGATTCTTCAGTACTTAATTTGGAGTTTCCAATATAAGGGAAGTTACCAAAATTTGGCGGGACACACGAAAAAAAGAGAAAAAATAACTATGGTGGAAGGACCGGGTTGTAAAGTTAAAGGCGAGAAGATAAAGGCAAAATTAAAAGGAAAAATTGTAAAGGGCGTTAACGGGAACGCTGTTGATAAGGTGTGGTCTATAATTGATAGTGTATTCTTTAATCAGAATAGAATAGAAGTATAGTCTGCCGTAGTCCAAATAATTATGACGTTTTCTTCGGATCTTTGATTTATTTTTTTCTTGGCGATCCTAATTATGACGTCTTCTTCGGGTCTTTGATTTATTTTTTTCTTGGCGATCCTAAATGTAGGATCGCTAAGAAAAAAATAAATCAAAGATCCGAAGAAGATGTCGTAATTATTTGGACTAAGTCTGCCGCAGTTTCCTCTTTCTGTGTTCAGGTAAAATACGTGAATTTAAATATTTGAGATGATAATAAAAACTCGGTACCGGTCTTAAAGTTCTTAAGGACTGGTGTATTGTTTTGGATTTCTAAAAAATTCTTGAAACCCTCTAATACCATTTTCAGTTTGTGTCTCTACCGAATCCCATAGATCTCCACACCTTTTAAGTCTATCTAGGAAATTTTCAAAGTGATCACCCATGCCTTCCGTGGTAAATTTCTGATACAACCTTGATCGCGCGGCAACCCCTTGATAGGCAAGAGGATTTATCATGTGTAGTTTACGAAATGAGATTTCATGGTCACTTGTTTTTCGATTTCCATAGTTATGCACGAGCTTATTTGCATATTGTCTATTTCTTTTTGCAAATTTCATGAATATCATCAGTAACAATATAATTTAAACGGACTATAGCACTTGGCACAATGGCGCCATAGCGCCACGTGCTATTTAATCTGTAAAAAATATAATTTATTTAACGGACTTAAGCTCGTGGCACAATGGCGCAATATTTAATTGCTATTTATCATGTCAATGGGCTGCGGTCGTATCATGCTGCCCATGTGAAACACCCAGTTTGACTCTGCTTCTTTGTATTTACTTCTTACCACATGAATAAATTTTCGAAATCTGTAGCATATTTAGATTGAAATTTTGAATATGGAAGCAATATGATCATTACAGTGATAGGTTTACAGGACAAATACTTAGATAGCAACCATTCACATGAAAAATCTTGCATCCTTAAAGTGGCACTTTTCAATAGCTTTGGATCGAAAAAAGTTAAACTATTGTCTGTATTTTTTATTTGGACAAAGGCAACGCAAAAGCAAAAAGGACACAACTAAGTGTACATCTATAATTTAATTTTTTGCGGTAAATATAAAGAAAGATGATGCACCAATTCTTATGAGGAAACTATGAACTAGGAAGGGGCCACAACTAGGGGTACGTCTGTCATATTATAGTTTTGTAACAGTTGTAAAGAACGTCTTTACGAGAGCAAATTATAAAAGACAAAAATACAAAATGCGCAAGACTTCAAAGTGAAAGTACTTTTATCGACTGTCACTAAATATTTCATCTACAACATCATTTATCTCATCTATTTTTGGACACACTTTTTTTAATGTTCAACAATAACTCTCTTAACCAATAATACCACACTCCGAACCTCCGATTCTTTGTCATATTCAGATTTGGATAATACATTTAGAATGTGTTCAATTACATAACATTCATTGCATGTTTTACAATGAACAATCAAATCATTGACAAGTTTGTCTATTTTGGGATGATCGAAAAACCATTCATTTCTGTGTAGTTCCAACAATTCTTTTCTGATGAAATATCTCTTCATTTGGAAGGTAACGTCAGCGTTTCCGGTGCCGATTCTCCCGGCGTAAAGACACGAGTTTCAAGAAGGACATGTTTGTTTAGAACTGCTATGCTTGTTAAAGAGTACTGTCATTATGTAATGATATCAAATGGCGAAGTGTTTTAAAGTGTCAAGTCCGTGACTTTATCATTTTTAAAAAGAGGACCACGACCAATCTTTAAAAAAAAGCTGATTGTGTTTATATCTATGAATGAAAATGACTTATTTTATTGTTTATTCTATGTACCCTAATTATTTTGTAGAATAAACCAATAGCTAGTCCGAAATCATTTTTTTCTCCACAGTCCAGCTAAGTGCTTTTCAACTTTGTATTTTAGGTAAAAACACAGCACTTTATTTGTAAGTTTACGTTCAATACCGTAGGGACATTCTAATAATGCATATATGTGAAAAACGAAATGCATTTCCAACTCAAAATATTTTAACCAAACATAAAAAAAACCTCGGCAAATAATATTTATTGGTAAGTTATGCGTGTCATATTTCTTTGGAATTGTCCGAATGTACCCGTCTGTTAAAGATATACGTGGTGGGGATGTTCGGACACTTGAAAGATTTAATAAGAAAATAAGATTTTATTATATCTTAGCGATGAAAATCTCTGTTTTTAGATTAAGATGTTAACAAAAACACGTTTTTCAAAAAGGATACTGTTAATAAAACTATGAAAGTCGGCGTATAAAAAAATATATTTGCTGTTTGTCCCTGTATTCTCGGGTTAATTTTTAAATCAAAATTGCCGCCAAGAAACTTTTATGAAAATGAGCCAATGAAAATACATGTTACATTCATACTTTTAATGCAACTAAGGTATCAAAATAAAGCTTATTTGATTGGCTTTTGAACTATAAGGATGTCACTGGCTTATAACTTTGCTAATCAGGAACAGATAATCTTTAAAAATACGTCCGGACATCCCCCTCCGTCCGAACATCCCCGGTTTTACCCTATAATGTGAAAGTCAGTGACAGTGTAGTTTCTGTTGAAAGTTGAAGAATCCCGGTTCGTTTGCCTAAAATGTGATCGCCCTAATTCATAGATTACTTATTAACGTTAACATTGCTTTATCATGTGATTGTGTTGACATAAAATTTTGACTAAAATAATATTTAGTTTATTGGTATTATCTGGGACTAATAAACACAGGGATATGTAACTTGGGTCAAAATTTCACGAGCCTCCCCGTAGTGATGGAACAATTATCACCGATGATCGACAGTTAAATGATTTTTACACAAGATTCACTCATTTTTTCAGCAAATTACGCTTATTGTGTTTTAAATCTGCCTCTGAAGTGGGACTTGAAAACAGAGATTTTCACACATAAAAAGATAGGGGTTGAGCAGAAATGTTGAAGGGCAAGACAAGTCCAAATAAAAAAAAGCCCTTCAACATTCAACAGAAACTAGTGACAGTATATTGAAAGTTTCTCAATGAAATAAAGCCTATTATGAAATACAGTGACCTAAAGAAAGTAAGTGAAGAATTATGTATGCCTCATCTCATATTATCTCCTGCAATATCTTTCATTTTACATGCCCTCCTTTCATGCCTTTAGGATTTCCTAGTATCTGTTGAAATTTGAAGGACTTTTTTTGTGGGGGTCACCCCATTTGTCCGACACCCAATTAGTCTGACACTTTAAACTAATGAGGAGAATCTGCCTCGATTGTGTAATGATTAGCTTGTTGTCCTTCAGGAGGTCTTGGGTTCTTTGCTAGGTACACCTTCCACAACAATGTGTAAGAAAAGACAAGAAAAGAAATGCAAAGCACACGGATTGTACGTATGAGAGTCAATTAAAGGGCACGTTCTTTGTTTAATTCGTTCATTAACTTATCTCTTTTGAGTTGAAAATGTTGACATTGTTTTTGCTATGAAACTCCTAAATTTTTGAACAGTTTTTATGTGTCTGAAAAGTATCTGGTGAGGGCAGTACTTTTATTTAAGTATTTTATTGGATGACTCTGGTTTCTACTTTTTGACCAAAAATTAGAAGAATTTTCGAAAGATAAAGGCATGAAATTTCCCAAAAACCATTCTACAGAGTTAGGTTTACATACAATAGCAGGGCATAATCTAGGATTCAGTGAATGGGAGAAGTGACTTCTCCTTTTCAGGAGGGAAAGGGAGAAGTGAGTTTCAACAAGGAGAAGTGCTACTTCTGCCATGTCTGCACGAGGGTATTTTGCATTTAAAAATGGACATAATTTTTAAAAATGATAAAGGAAGTTCAGTTTCATTAATTATGGTTTTCTGTCCATAGTCTTTTGTTTCATTATAAATACCAAGTATAACCATAACAAGGGAAAATAATGAAAATACTTATATTTAAAAGAATGCAGGCAGTGTAAATTATATTATTTCTCTAAGACGGAGTCAGTTGAGAAAAGTGGTATGGAAATGAACACCAATAATTTGTGGATTGTATGAAATAAGAACGACCTCTGAGCAGAAATATGCCTTTTTATTAAATTAATCTATCCATATTTTGGCACGGGTCAAAAGACGTATTGTTACTGTCACTATACTGTCATCATTTTATTTTTTCGTAAATCTTGTATTCAATAGATAATATCCATGTTGCAAGTCCCTGTCAGCGATTAGATATGTCCTGACACCTTAGAAACAATGGAAATAATGGTAATTCCGTCAGTGAATGTTTTCCCTTGGCCTCGAAAATTGCCGCCATTTTTGTTGACCAAATGATAAGATTGAGTATCTCTCTTTGGTCAAAATTGCATTGCTTTGCTTAAAAAGACTTCAAGCGATTTTCAATTTTTTTTGGCCAATTAAATCTCCATTTTGCCCTCTGGATTATGCACTGAATAGGTCACTGTCAATACCAATCAACACATGTCATTCCGAGACTTTCATAATGACGATGATGGATTTCAAAGCTTTTTTCACCAATTACTCAATGTACTCACTTTTATTTACAAAATTTAAGTATATAGTAATTTTTTACTGTTCTAATCGTTATTAAAAGCCTGTTGCTATATATACATGTATATTGTGCAGATGTCTCTTTTACACTTAC
The DNA here is from genome assembly GCA_032357055.1 of Geukensia granosissima. Taxonomy (NCBI): domain Eukaryota; kingdom Metazoa; phylum Mollusca; class Bivalvia; order Mytilida; family Mytilidae; genus Geukensia; species Geukensia granosissima. The sequence goes on along the minus strand of JAULBM010073080.1, from coordinate 2,695 downwards.
GTTATATCAGTGCTGTTTCATATTCCTCAGTATTATACAACAAAACTCAAATCAAGAGAAAAAAATGAAATTTAGATGAAGGTGTCTATATGCATAATAGAATTTAACCCATTATTTTTTATATAAAAAAAAAACGGATCCTTATATATATTAAAAACTAATCCTTTAGGGAGGAGGGGCTTGAAAAGAAATACATGTAGATTTGTTTTTCCCCGTGCATCACACAGATTTAAATTTTTGAATTAGGTCATGCACTTGTGGTGGTGGCATCAGTAAGTCTCACTATAGCGCAGATTTATAGTACAAATGTGTCTGACTAACAGGGTGTAGGACTGAAGGAGCCACCCCAACTTGTCTCACCCTTTAATGTTTCCAGCTCAGGACTTCCTCCTCTAATCCCTGATTTATTAACACTTTCAACCCTGAATTAATTTTCAAAAATCCCTTGTTTTCGAGTCTTTGCAAAATAATGCAAATGAGCTGAGATTCTGGAATGATGCTTGTGCAGCAGCTTTATGAAGCAGTAAAGGAAAAGGGGGTGGGTGGTGGTTCAAACCTTCGGTAGTAGCTGAAAATTGGTCATTTTGGCCATTTTTAGGACCTTCTGGTTGCCATGGCCACCTGGAGCACTGACCCACTCACTACATACTGCGGCTGCAGGTAGGATGGGCCTCAGTCTCTCCAACCATGATGTATGAAAGTTATGCCTAGGTGTAATATTGATCAGTGAGGGTTGTTGGAGCCCCTTGGAGCCAAAAATGTCAATTTTGGCAATTTTCACCTTTAGGGGAGTGGCAAAATTCAGAAAAATTTTTTAAAAATATTTCATGTGCTCTAGCATATGCAACAGCCATTGTTGTGACAAAACAAAACATGAATGGGTTTTGACCAAATCCTCAAGCCCCAGAGGTCCAAATGATACCCCACCTCAGACTAAAACTGCCATTTTCGCAACTTTTTGACCATCTGGGTCGCATCTGGTGAACCTGTCAGCAACAGCTTGTGTATGTTGCTCTAATTTGTAGAATTTCTTTTAGCATCTAGATCTGGCTCTCCATCAGGCCCATTACAGTGACATTTCAAGGTGTCGTGATGCCGTGTGGGGGTCAAAACTGAAGAAAGGACCCATGTATCCATGAGGATACATCAGCCCCGAAAGGGCTAAGCATATCATATGGATCCTTTCTGCATGATACAAATTATGTTTTTTCCTAACACGGTGCAGAGCCAGATGTAAGGAGATTCCCAAGAAGCTTGTAAAGCTGTCTTACATGTATATTGGTTCAGATTTTTAGATTTGGTGTCTTTGCGTAAATCCTACATGAAGTCAACAGGTCCTTAAATCATGTTTTTGGCCCAAGAATTTTGGTAAAAAATGAAAGGTGACTAATATCTATTATTTTATATTATTTGTATTGAACTCTTATTGGTTTTACAACAGCAATGACCCATAGAAATTACTTTAAATGTAAAACATACATGTACAAAGTAAAAATAAAAAATTGAAATATCTTCATGGCTATCAGCTTTATTAGATCCTATGGGAGTACCACTAATCCTTATGTATATTGTCCCAATAAACAACTTCACCTGTCAATACCTGTGCAACTGATCAACAGAATACCTGCCTGAAGGTAATATCACATCCTGTCATTAATTGGTATGACATAATTAGGTCTACAGGTAAAAATTTTGATAATTAATGAAAAGTCCCATAGACAGTAATGTTAGGATATCTGTAGTTGTAAGTCAGGGGTGGTAATAATGACACAATTGGAAATAGGTCAGTTATATAAGTTATGAATTATTAAAAGGCGGTTTTAAGACAGCATTTTCACAACTTACATTTGTGTCATGAAATCTGAAATTTGGGCCAAATTACTGATTTGAAATGACAATGAATGAAAATCCCAGAAATTGATGTTTAAACTGTCAGCATATCTAAACATTAAAATGAAAAGACCTTATTTTGTGTTGCTCCTTTTCTTTCCAGGCTGAATTAATCATTTTAACTCTGTGTCCTATAGGTACCATGCATAGTCACATCTGTCATCATCGCTTGAATTGTGATTATTGGGTTACTTTTGGAGAAAAACAGAAAAAATGCCTCAGGATATTGTTTCTGTCATCAGACTGATAACATTTCCAGTCCATAATTTGCAAGTGTTTTACACAGAATTTTGGTATATTAAATTCCTAACTTAATAAATTTCAATGTAATGGGTACATGACATACAGGTACTGGTATCAAACATTCTTTCATTCCCTGGAAGCAATACAATTTTTTGGCACCCCTGGTAAAGTTCATTCTGTTAACATACAAAAATGTACAAACTTCGTTTTGGGTACAAAATGTATTTTGTTTCTGTTAACAGTGTAAGAATTAACTTTTTAAAGTAATTTGCCCCAAACAGGTTAACAGGTCACCTTTCCATGTATGCTCCCAAAACAGGAAAGAATTTCCCAACAGAAACAGATGCTCATTAGTAGGTATTATCCCCGAAAATGGATATTATACCCAAAATGGGATATACATTTACAGTGATAAATATAAATATTTTGGATTATATGATTCTTTTTATCATGGTGCAAATTTTTATGAAAAAGGCAACATCTTACCTTTTGCAACCATAGGTAAAACTGTAACTTAAAGTACAGAAAACAGCCTGCACATATTCAGTATTTAGAAGGCTAT
>JAULBM010073069.1:0-10027 GCA_032357055.1 Geukensia granosissima | reverse complement strand
TGTGCACCCCTTCTCGCCGATTTATTCCTTTATTCGTATGAAGCTGACTTCATACAGAGCCTTCTACAGAGAAAAGAAAAAAATTTGGCTGAATCTTTTGGTTTCACTTTCCGCTATATAGATAATGTCCTTTCAATGAATAACTTAAAATTTAGTAACCACGTTGACCGCATCTATCCCATTGAACTTGAAATCAAAGATACTACAAAAACAGAAAGGTCTGCTTCTAACCTAGACTTACAACTAAAACTTAACAGTAAGGGCGGGTTAAGAACAAAACTTTGCGACAAGAGAGACTACTTTGATTTTCCGATTGTAAACTTTCCGGTCATGTCTAGCAACATTCCAGCCGCACCTGCATACGTATTGTATATTTGTTGATACGCTACCCCAGGGCCTGTGCTTCCTATCAGGATTTAAATGATAGAGGGTTGCAGCTGACAAAAAAGCTACTGATCTAAGGGAAAGATTAGAGTCATCACTGCGGAAGTTTTTAGGTCGCCATCATGATTTGGTTGACCGAACAAAAATATCCATTTCACAAATGACAATGGATATCTTTCAACTTTCGTGAATACAATTCGTTCCTATACCGGTTGTGAATTATATCGATTATGGCTATACACTGGCTTTGTCTACTGAGTAACACGACGGGTGCCACTAGTGGAGCAGGAGTTGCTTACCCTTCCAGAGCCCCTGAACTGACCCTGGTTTTTGTAAGATTCGTGTTACTCCAGCTTTGGTTTTCAGTGTAGTGTTGTGTGTTATATGTTTGTCCTTCGTTTCATTTTGATGGCCACGGTCTTGTATGTCTTCCGACTTAACGATTTCGTTGTTTTTTTACATTTTTTTAGTCTTTAAAAGGTATTTAGTGGCAATTATTTCCAGTTTTCTTATAAAATATTATTTTGACTATAAATACAAGGACAAAAACTTGGGAATAAAGCATTAAAACTCACTTGATCTTAATTAAAACATAAACGGTTAACAGAGGAATAATTCTTTCTTTTGATTAAAAATAAATAAGGAAGAAACGTACATATAATCAAATAGAACTGGAAAATGACACTCTGTAAAAGCTTGACATAAAGTTTATGTTGTAAAAGGCTAGGTGTTGTTGTCTTGAGACTGCAAATTGTAAGCTTGTTAGAAAGGTGAATATATGTTACAGTACATTTCATTTCGGACGAAATCATTACCAAATAAGTATAGGACTGTATGTATATAGTACGGCAATTTCTGTTGTGACTTCCGTGCATTCGTTCATCCTTCTGTTATCAAGGTTTATTCCAAATATTAAATACAATTTCATACTGTACACGCATCGAGTGCGATAAATGATAGGAAGTTGTAATTATGTCAACGCCAAAGCTGTCTTTATGTTATGTATGGGCATATTGAATATTTCATACTATACACGCATGAAGTGCAATAAATTATAAGAAATACTAATTATGTCAACGCAAAGGCTGTCTTAATCTTATGTATGGGCTTTTGCCTAGTATTACGAAACCTTAAAGAGAAAACAAAGACAAATAACGAAAGATTGACTTTTCACTTGTATGTATTTTTGTACTATACGATTTAGGTTTTCATATTTATAAAATTGATCATTAATATTATTCTGTTTTCAAAGTACAAACTATTTCACATACTGAAAATTCATTGTCACTTCAAGAGTTTTGTGAAATTTTGGGTTTTGAGTAATAGCATGTTTAATTAAAGCAAACTACTTTAATCAAACTTCCAAAAATGCCTTTACAACAACCGAATAAAGAAAGTTACACGACTTGAACCAAGGTCGTTTATGAATTATTAGCGTTTATAAATTAACTGATAAGACCGATTTAATTAATGAAACCATTTCCGATTCGCCTTCATTTGTTTGGTGCAAATGATTACATTCTCACTGTTTCATTTCATGTATTTTCTGTTTATTTAGCCACTGACCCATATGGGTGGAACTTGTGCTAATAAAGTATAACTGTTAATAGAAATTTGACGTCATTTCTTTACATCATTTTACGCTGGCCATCGTTCTGAAAGGCAAACTTGTTGAACCAACGGCGTTTATATATTATATGCTTACTTAATAACTTACCTTCAAAAATTACATTTGATGAAATCAGAAGGACGAAGACAAACAAACAGCACGTCTTCATTTTTAGAGTTTCCTAATTAAATCTATCATAGATGCATGAACATGAAATTAAAAATTATACAAAAGAGTGTTCAATTATATCAATATAAATATCTATACAGTTGCACAATTTAGTCAAGGCAAAATAAATATTCAGCAAGTTTAGGCCACTCCAAATTAATTTTAGTTCTTTTTAGTGATAAAAATGGGCGAGAGCGAGCGAATTTTTTAAAACTTTACTCGCTTCATTTTTTCACTTTTTCGAATTTAAATTGCTATTCTTCAATATAAAAATTAAAATTTTGTTGCTAGATCCTAAAAAAGACAAAATTAAAGGAAAAAACTTTTAACTGTTGTGTTCGCATTAGTTTTTCAACTTTATTCAATAGCAAACTATTGGAGCGCAAGTTGAAAATCTAATGCGAACAAAACAGTTAAAAGTTTTTAGGAGTGAGCGTCCGAAGAACTTTTATTTAATTTGGAATGACCTTAGTAATGAAAATCCAATCAAATTTGATGATTCAGTTTTAATTCGAAAATGCCAACAATTTCTTGTTACAGCTCACTCAACGAAGGCGCAGTTATAATCACAGATTTTGTTATTATAATCTGTTCCCTCGTATAGATAAAGTAGAACAATATAAAGTTCATTTTCTAAAATAATTTATGTCATTCGAGGTACAGATTTGATAAACATAATAATACCACCGTTCAAAATCTGATATCTACCTATTTTGATAACATCGAATTCTATTATTTTATTATACATCAGTAATGTCGGATGTTTACATCGATGACAACTCACCGCTTACTTAAGACAGCACTACATCAAAATTTAAAATAAAACGAAAGACAAACATAGAACACTCAACACTACACTGAAAACTAAAGCTGGAGTAACACGAACCCACCAAAAACCAGGGTGAGTTCAGGTGCTTCGGAAGGGAAAGCAACTCCTGCTCCACTAGTGGTAATGATATTAGTGGAGAACTAATGATCGTCGAGGACCGAGAGGTAATCAATCTTCTGAAAATGGACCTAATATATTGTTTACTTATTTGGACGATATTTGTTACATTTGAATATCATCAAATTTTATTCTAAGGGACTTAAACAGCTGGCCGTATTGACATCTGTCCATTATTGACCTACAGAAGTTTCTGATTTACACGTTTTGTATGGCTGTTTAAAAGACAATCATAACACATCTCTTTTTCCTATAAATATCCTTAATGTTTTAAAAGACTCTTTAGCTGAGGAAATCGACGTCTAAAAACCTAATGATTTTTTTAAAAATGGCTATTATCGAGGACAATTGGGGATTTGTGACACCATTTTTGTTAGGAAAACTAAGCTCAACAAAGAGCTAAATTAAAGACCCATCATAAATGTTATATATTGGAAAATAAAAGTTGGTCATGCATGCGCTCTATCTATCTGCGACCAAACACCAAAAGTAATCTTACAGATGCATCTTGAAATGGAATATAGACATAAATCAAGCTTTCATTTGAAGAACTGTTTAAGTTTGACGCCTTGTCAAAACTGAACTTTTATTCGGGACTTTAAAGTTTGGAAATAAACGCCAGCCTCATCACATCTAGTCTTTTGGAAACAAATATTCACAAGTTTTTAATAAAGTCAGCTTTCTTAACATCTTACTGGAATTATCATTAATCAAGTTTTAAACCTCGCTTACCTGAAAGTATTTCAGAGGGAGCTTTTCACCTGACGAAATCGTCTGAAACACATTGGGTTTATATACAATTGTACTGCGCAAAAGGCTGTTACTGTTAAAAATATAGCCAAATATGGTGTTGTACCGGCTCCCCAGGTAATTTTTGAAAAATACGGTTTTCCGTTGCGGTTTTTATGTCTTTTTATTTTTTGTCTTGTAAATTTTGTTAACAATTAGTTTTATTGTCTACCTAAATATTTAGCCTAAAAGTTTCAGTGGTCAAAACTAACATTAAAGCAATGTTTGCATTAATTATCTTGACAATTTTTTTGTTGTTACATTACCGTTAAAAAACAACGGAATAACTAAAAATTATATTACTTGTTCACACATCTTACTGTGCCACCTTAGACAAAACCTAAAGATGAGATCCGCATTGCTTATTATGTTTGTTTTTAGCTTTAAATTTTCAGTCTGAGTCATGTTTGTCTTGTTCACGAAGTTTTCTTTTCTATTGATTTGTCCCAACTTCTCTGACACTTCTGTTTTCTCTCGCTACCACATTATAATGGTATAGGTTCCCTACTGTTTGATTCATGCCTTGTGTCTAAGGAAGAAAACAAATACCAGGCAGTCAAACCAAAAAGAGGGGGGAGCCAAACCAAAAAATCAGTCACTAAAACCACAGGCAGAGGACGCGATTTTTTTTATTTGTACATTTACCTAATTATCGTTTAGGTATATTTACATATAACAAAATTGCGTCCTCTGCCTGTGAGTTAAACTGTAAAGGCTATTAAGACAATCCGTAATGAAATCAACATAATACATATTAATACAAATTGCACAGCTACAACACTTAAAAAATGATAATTCTATATCAGTTTTTACTACCTTTGACATTTCCGCTTAAACTGAGTGCTATGACCATTCTTCATTGTATTGGATATCGAAGAAACACAAGCAGGGTTTATTTCTTGATTTGGCAAATGTTTCGCATCGCCAATCACAAAGTTTTTAACTTAAATTTAACAAGTATTAAGTCAGGCCACCAGAATTACTTAACAAAAAGAACTATGCAAGAAGAAATATAAATCTCCAAAGAACTCCAAAAGCTGACGGAATTTAAATTCAAGATCTCTGTCCTCTAGTAAGAGGATTAACACATTTGACTTTTCTACCATTCATGTACCAAACACATTTCTCAAATTAAATTTAAAAGTTCTATTTCATAGTTGTTTTCTCAAAAGGAACGGAGAGTACCGATAGTCTTTGGAACCCAAACATACTTTGTTTAAGACTACACTTAATAAACAAAGATATAGAGAGGATATATATTATATAAAAAATATAAATTATATAAAAATTATATACTAGTATATTGTTCAGACGATAGCCATTTGCAAATGACACTTGTCGTGTTTGTCTCCTTGCCGATCTATTTCTTCATTCATGTAAGGCAGAGTAGGTGCCACTAGTGGAGCAGGAGTTGCTTACCCCTCCGGAGCAAATGAACTCACCCTGGTTTTTGTAGGATTCGTGTTACTCCAGCTTTAGTTTTCAGTGTAATGTTGTGTGTTCTATGTTTGTCTTTCGTTTCATTTGGTGGCCATGGTCTTGTCTGTCTTCCGACTTAACGATTTCTGTCTGCCCCTTTGGTATCTTCGAATTCCTTTTTCTTCAAAACATATCGCAGACAAAAGAAAGAGAGCACGCCAAAACCGTCAGCTGAAATTATATAAATGATGTTCGCTCACTGAACAATGCTCGATTCGGCGATTATCTACCCTTGAAGTTAAAGACAAGACAAACATTATCAAGTCTGCATCTTACCTAGATCTTCATCTTGAATTAGACAACAGAGGAAGGTTTCTTACAAAACTATATGACAAACCTGATGCTTTCAATTTTCCAACAATGAATTTCCTGTTCATTATGAATTCCAGGTGCAAGGCTACATCTTCAAGTTAATATATTTTTCAATAGCATGTGTCCAATACAAGGGTTTTTCTGACAAAGCTAAGTCGTTGACCAAGAAACTGCCCCAAGAGGGGAATGTCATTACTCTAGATTTTTCATTGTCGACACCACAATCCTGTTGGTTAATACGAATACCGGATTTAAAAATAGTGAAAGCGGTGGAAGTCTATAAAGAGACAGAAACTGCTTACCCTTCCGAACGTCCACAGTTCAACCCTAGTTTTAAGTGGGTCCTCATTGTTAAAAGTTGTATATTTGTTTTTAGTTTTTAAAATTTTCAGTATATGTCGTGTTCTTCTTGTCCGTGTTCTACAGACTGCCGTGTCTGTCGACTTGTTATCTTTTGTCCAGCCCTCGGTTTTCTTTTGCTTCTTCATATAACTTGTCACGAGATATTTATTGCTGGCATACATTAACCTTCCTGTCATACAAACCGAGGAATAAACGTAGTTTGTCGTCCATTTTCCAACAAAGTACCGAATATCCTGACGGACTCGTTTTGGAGAGAATATTTTTGTACTTACTGAGAACAAATTGGGCAATTTGAGTAAAACTTAATAATGTTGGAAAACTATAATTTCTACAGGATTTGCTTGTTCGACAGGTGAAGAAAAATAATAAAGGGAAAACAAAAAAAACCGTGCGAACTGTTTAAAACACATTTAGCACGCATATAACGACGGACATATAAAGTCGTAAAAAGTAAATATCTAGTTTTATGTTGTGGTTTGTTATCGCCCCCAAAAAATAAATACAAAACCATATTCTACACTGACATGAATAATTGGATACACATTGAATGCTTTATTTCATAATAAGTTATTACTTTGGGGATTCATATGCATGTAAAATAGTGAAATTTACATATTTTGTAGAAATGATGTTAAACAAACAATGTTGCAATCCCTTACTCTATAAACATAAACATGTAATATAATTAGATTTTCTGACAACTCTATGAAAAATATGCGAGAAAAAGTGAAAATTTTAAGAATGTAGGATATTGAAATGCCTAGTCATGAAAGCACGTGAGTTCTTAATTAATTTCATTGTCATTGTGATATGTAAATGAAAACATGACTGTTTGTACCCCAATTAACCCAAAGCACTATGATTATATGTATTTTCATAATGTAAGGTCTCGTCTTCCTCATGCAGAATTGACTTTGCCGACATATATTGTCCGATATAAGCTTTTTGTCCGATTGCTACTTTTATGAGTTCTGAAAACCAAACATTTTTGTGAAAAAAAATGCTAATTTTGTCTTCAGGAGAATCCTTTCAAATGTTTTATTTCATCCAATTTTATTATTAAATTATTCTCTTATATCATCATGCAAGCATTATTAGCCATTTCCTTACAAGAAGCTTGGTTGACAAAGTCTAGTCATACATGTTGCTAATAAAAGGTCGATAATAAAAATATTCCATATTTATGAACAAGAGTATATTTTGTGGATAGTTTTTATAACAGTATTTTAATTTGATGTTTTATATAAACCTTTCAACTAAGGTATGCAAATTTTATTCAATAACGGGAATACGTGAACAATTCGTTTTAGACATTAAGCTTCCACGGGACTTGGTCAAAATTTGCACTATCGATTTTGACACTGATTTTGACATAACGGACTCCACAACGGGTGCAACACGCTAGACAGGGGACGCTTATCCTTCATGAGCACCTAATCCCTCTCTTTTTTTTTAAAGAATTCGTGGATTCTAAGCATTTGTTTCTTTTCTTTTCGTTATCTTTTTGTTTGTTTCAAGTTTTGTCGTGTCTCTTTGGACTATGCACTTTTGATCTCTCACATGGATATTCTGCACTGGATTTTTTCTATTTCTATTTCTCTGGTCGTAGGATCGCTTATTTGTACATTAAGTTTAGTGTTTTTAATAACTACATTTTCAAATGTTGACTGCAAACAATAATGTTTAACAATTTTCCTTTGGTGTTCACGTTATAAGTTCAAGGAAACAATCTTGAAAGCAAGGGCAAGAATTATTACCTGTAAAAGGTAACGATTGACCGATAAATGTGAATTATTGTGTGCGTGTGGTTTGTGTGTAGCGTATAACGTGTATCGTGTGGTACAAATCGTGTATTTCTTTTATATTAGACGATTTTTATCGATTTTCAATCGCAATAATTTTAAGATCTTGGATTATGTCTATAGACGAAAAGAAATTGATTTTTAGAATATTATTGTTTAAATATAATAATTTGCCTGTAATCAATGATAAACGTGTAGAAAATAGTCAAAAATACTTTCCTGACATATTATGTGCCTTTTTATTGATAAAGTTCTGTCGTTTTTGTTCTCAAATTGAATATTTGAACCCGACAAAATTAAGGAAAATGACGATGCGATGTTCAATCAAAATGATTTTTAGAATGTGATAAAGCATATTCTTGTGGTATAAATTTATCTGTCAAAAGAATTTTTTGACATTTGTCAAATTAAGGGAAAGTTTGTTTATAAATTTATGCTATTTGCATTCAAAATTTAATTCTAACCTTTAGCCATAAATACACAATGTAATGTCCAGATTTTTTGGGTATTAACAAGGAAGTTGTTAAACTTTAGGAAAATGTTTGGCATTGATTAATACGGCGAAAGGATTTATATTTTACATGAAAAATTTATATTCTTACCTGAAGGGATGAAATGTACAATCTAGATTCGCGACAAGACATTGTTCAAATTCTTGACAGTTTTTGGTATGAGTTCATACGACTAAAGAATTTCAATTTTACATTAAAAATTTATAATTCTGACTTTAAGAACTGAATATACAATGTACATCCATATTCGTTTTGATTCGCGGCAAGACATTTGTTCAAAATTTGAAAATTTATTTTTGGTATAAGTCATGTGACAAAAGAATTTATGATATTTTACATTCAAAATTAATAAATTTGACCGTAAGAGATGAATACATTAGTTCGCGCCAAGGCATTTGTTCAAAGGGTTAGAGCCAAGAAGTGCCAAAACTGGCCTACAATGACTACTAAAATACCATAAAATTGTTGCAGCACGTCCCTTTTTTGCTGAAATTAGGGAAAATAACATTTAATGAACGTTTGTCTCATATTGGGTAACACTTTGATAAATTGTTAAAATATCGTTGATTCCTTGAAATTCTATTTCTTTTTTTTTATTTTGCTTGCAAAATGATATTTTGAATTTAAGTCAAGCGGTTTATTTTATTACAACAGTATATTTAACGTTCTTATTATAACTTCTTTTGGGTATAAAGTCCTGAAAACAATAATAATCAATGATTTCTGGTAATTTGTTTTCAATGTTTTATATTGCTTGCAAATTTAAAACTTTTGAATTCGTGGATTTCTCGAAATTCCTTTTATTTTTTTTTTATTTTCTTTTACAATTAAAAATTTAAATTTAAGTAAAGTAGTTTATAATATTTGCTTCAACAATATTTGTTTGACCAACAATAGTAGAATAACTACGTTTTCAGGGTAAAAGTGCCCCAAAACAATAAAAGTCGCGGATTTTTGGAACTTGTTTTTATTTTTTTTATTTTAATATCATTTGAAAACGTTAGAAAATGAAAGGATATGGAATACATTCCGGAAAAGCCAATCAAGCATCATCCATAGACCTTTCCAAAATATCAAATGGCCCTATATTGCAAATATTTTAAATTGCAAATTTGTTTAAACTAGTTTCACTCCTAAAAAAATTCTATACAAAAAGTGGATAGTTCTTGTGTCATTTTGTATAGGCTCCTGCAAATTAATTAATAGTTCTTCGTATTCGCTTATTTTCCCTATTTTTTAGAAATTTCCTTCGTTTTGCCTAAATATAGAAAATTAATATTTGCTCGCTCGCACCTTAAAAATACAAAAAAAAAGGGAAAAACTTTAATCTATTGTGTTCTCACCAGCTTTGAGGTTCCACTCCAATACAAAGAACTAGAAATATATATATATATATATATATATACGTCTGAAAATTAACCTAACAGTGTTAGGGATGAATTTTGTACCTGCACTGTGTCCAGCGCCCTGGAACACTCGGCCACCTAGGCTATATAAAATATAGCTTTCGGTGACCGGGTGATGCCTTTCGAACAAATCGAAGGACAAAAATTTGCAGGTACAAAATTCATCCCTAACACTGTTATGTTAATTTTCAGACGTTTATTTGATTTCATGTTAACCTTGTATCATCTGATGCTTCAGAGATCCGGTGGGTGGAGGT
>JAULBM010073058.1:0-10027 GCA_032357055.1 Geukensia granosissima | reverse complement strand
TTGGCCATGGTCTTGTCTGTCCTCGACTTAACGATTTCTGTCTGCCCCTTTGGTATCTTCGAATTCCTTTTAGTAAGTGATATTGCCTGTGTCCTGGTGGTCATTTTAAAGATTTCATGATTTTTTTCACTATAGTAAGACATATCGTTAAAGTGGACAAATCGTACAGCATATACAAATAATGTCTCCAATCTCGGGAGAAAGAATAAGGCAAGAACCATTTTATTCAGTTGGGCCTGGGACTTTTTGTATATTCTCTGCTCTAAAAAAGATTATCTGACCAATTTGGACATAAATTTTTATCTTACAGGAATTTCACCTTTCAAAATAATTTGGTTGATTTACTTCAGTTGTATAAACTGCGAAAAAACTCGAACGCTTTGCTAGCAACCAATTAAAATAATTGAGACACAATTCCTAGCCCCTAACAAACATAACACGCACAAAGGCACATACCAATACACTAACACACAGCCAAATGGTCGTTGCTTATTCTTAAACACCTTTGTAAAATTCATCGATAAGTTAAAACAAAGTCATTTTGCTATATTTCAGAGTTGAAATGGATGTTTCACAAGAGGTAACTTATTTTAGCACTCAGTCGACAAAGCTTCATTCACTTACGAACACAATCAAACTGTTTCCTAAAAAAACAATAATATAGCAATAACAAAGCATGTTTAAAGAAAGACTAAAATAATCACCATTTATGTTGTCAGCATTTGCCTTTGCCTCTGATTGAAAAGAACAAATTGATTTAAAGTTATAAATTAACGTTTTCTCTCTTAATATTAAGAACAAACAAATTTATGATGGATTTTGTTATTAAGTCATTTTGACAAATCTGTGTTAAATTTCTGGCTTACCTACATGATGTTATTATTTATGTGGGTTCTACTTTCATTGACAACGTTAAAAACAGAAATTGGTCTTTATGTTTAAATTCATAACTTTTATAAACACATCTAACAAACAAACAAACGAAAACTTTCATCTCACAATAAATATTGCTAAATCTCAGTATTATCACTAAATTACAATTTTATGTAAGTTCAGAGTAAAATTTCTATCACAAAGAGATCCTTAATGCACAGTCGATTAGGAGAGAAGACTCGAAAACTCGAAACCAACATAATTTGGATACGAATGCAAAACAAAAATGAGGAGCATGCACAATTGTTTAAACAGACAAAAACACAAATAAAAAAAGAACAGCATATCAAAAGACCTTGGTGTTCTAGCAAATTAGAAATGAGGATTCATTTGTTACAGTGTTCATTATCTAATATAACACTGATATGATATAATAAATGTATACTTACAATACAGGTGATGGATATTAACCAAAATATTCAGATTTTAAAAGAAAACGCTGATCGAATATCTCAAAGAATGTCAACTACCAGGTATTTAATGCAATTAGCTAATCACTAATGAAAGAATAAAAGTATTGAACAGTTGAATGTTATTTTATCCCTGACGTGAATCTTATCTGAACCTGGTCAAACAATTTTACAATCATTAACAAAGAAAATTATTATCAATATTATTGTTAAACAAATAAAAAGAAACACATGCATACGACATTGTTTGATTTAATGTATATACCTGTATTATTATTTTTATTATGCTATATATACATTAAATTTTGTCTCATGAAACATAACGCATAAATACTTTACCTACACAATAAACTTAGTTTTAAATGTCATTGATGAATAACTGTTCATTCTTAATATAAGGACATCTTTAGTGATTTGATTTACACGTACCGGGTTTACAACTTCCTTTTTACAGCAAATTTTTCAGCCATTCTTTTTCCTTACAAAAAACTAAAACAAATATGAATTGCTTTTCGTTATTATTTTTAGTAATATGCTTCTTTTCGTTTTAAAGCAGAAGAAAATGCATGGAAGAGACTTTAAGATATGTAGAAAGTAAGTTTTTTGTTTTGCTATCCAGCCAAAAACTATGACAAATTTTTTTTTTATTTAGCCTTACTAGTATCAGCTTCCTTATATGCTTGTTTCGTCTATAATTTGGTCTTGACAATGTATTTCTAAGCATTACCGTCTTGAGTGCAGATGGTCGTGGCTCACTGGCATGTCTTCGATACTTTCGAATTTGGCATTAAAACAATGTCTTATTTTCCTTCATTTATATTCATTTTTACCCGAAATCCAGCAAGACTTGTTTTGATTGATTTCCAAGTTTAAGAGATCTAGATATATTATCAATTGTTTCTGGAATTTGAAATAAATGCCAGAAAAAGGTGTGTTTGTTCAAAGACAGTAAATCTTGTTATTTTTTTGTCTTATTTGATATGGCTGCATACTCGCCATGCATTTTAAGGATTGAATTCAATACAATTATTATGTCGTATTGTGAACACCAATGTTTTAGTTTGGAGTTGTGCGTTCAAAATCACATTTTCTCCCCCCCCACACAAACTTTTTGTGCCTGTCTTTACATATAACCTTGTGGATGTGGTTGTTTTGTGGTTAACTGATACTAATTTTACATTGTTAAAATGGACGACTATGTAACATTCGACTTTTCCAGCTAGTCCTGATGTAGATCGTTGTCTATCACTGAAGGCTTGAAAGTTACCTCTAGATGTTGATTTTTAATTTGTTGCTTTGTTTGGTTTTTTTGCATTTTGTATATGTCGTATCAATGTTAAATGATAATTGATAACTCACAAACATTCATACCATTTCTAATATTTTTCGTTTTTACATTGTCGGCTTAATTTTATATTAAATGTGAGATGTGGAAGATGTGGTATTATTGTCGATGACACTGCCGTCCACCAAATGACAGTCGAATTTGAACTTCTACAGGTCCCATTACGACTTTCAACAATGAACCAGAGTCCATACCATAACGGATGCTGTAAAATTTCCCGAAATAAAAAATGTGAAACTATTCATAAAACACGATCTAATCGACCTAATCTATTGAGTAATGGTCAACCATTGATACAATGAGTTATCTCACATTTTATTCTTTATTAGTCTTTTACAGCTGGCCTTTGATTGGATATGAAACTACTTATTCTTCGAATTGCTTCGGCCACTGTCTTACTGACAATAATACCACATCTCATTTCACATACACGTGATTTTCTTCAATAATGAAATCATAAATTATTCTTGTAGCATTGGAAAAAAATGTCTGTATACTAGAAACCAAGTATGTTCATCATTCTGATAAACTTACAGAAGTGACTCATTACGCTCAAACACTTCTGGAAAAGATTACACAGTTAACTAATACAGTTAAAAGAAGCAACTTATGTAAATCAAAGGATTATGAACGTTCTTGCCAAAATATCCATGTTAACGGAATTTTACCTGATGGGTCAGCGAATAAAAGTGGTAACGAGAAGATCAATTCCATGTCGCTTAAAGAACAAAAGCTTATAGATATATGTTCTGTAGCCAATCTTTCAAATACTGAATTGTGGAATGATATCAATCCTACAAATGCTGAAGAAGATGATTCTATTAATGTATCACCTGAAGTCGAAACTAATGTGAACACTTTAGGAAATATCTCTACCTGTAATAAAAGCGCAAAGTCAGACTTCTCTGATTTCTTTTCTTCAAAACACAAAGAGGAAGACAACCAAAATGGATCTATCGAAGACTGTTCCGCAGATGAAAATAATCAGACAGCAGAGTCTTTCCTAGACGAAATTAAAATTGACGACAGCATCTGCAATAACCTTAGTGTACAATGTTCAGTGACTTTAGAAAACAAATCTTCTTTAATTACATCACCAACAGAAAAAACATCTTCAAATGATACCAACTGTAAGGAACATGACTATGACACAAATGAAGACAGGCAATCCATTGATTTAGGTGATTCGAGATCAAAATCTGTACATGACAGGAATCAATGTGGATTTAAAACAAAGGAAACAAACACGGATATTGACAATCGTGTCAGCTTTCATAAAAAGAAACAATGTTACGAGGGCACCGTTCAATTACCTTGCATTGATGTTTCACCATCTGTAAACGATCTTCCAAACATAACAACAGACAAAGGGTAAGATGATAAAGTCGGGGTCGCCACATATATCAAATATTTACGATATGGACCTTAATGTTTTGAGGTTCGAACCCGATTTTTCATACTGTGATACAGATGACAATTTCAGTCGTAATCTTTAAAAATACGTATTTGTCCCAAGTCAGTTGTCTTTGTCTTTCATATTGTTTTTGTATTTACATGTATAACAATGAGACAAGTTTTATTTGTTTAGGACGTTCTAGATTTCATCCTTATCGATTGACTTTTTATTTTTATAACATAAGTTTAAGATCTTTAAATATTGTCATCTTTGGTATCATCTTTCACTGTCTGGGCAATATTTAAATCAAAAAATCTTTTAACATTTTTGTCCTGCATCCTGTCGATAATGTTTACTTTGGCCCTGACACATTACCTTGTGTATTCTTTGGCTTTTAATGATATTCTAGCCGGATTGTCATAGCTAACGAGAATCAGGTTTGTTAACAACTGTGATCGGATTTTGAAGTAGCTGTCAGAAAAAGCGAGTACTTTTTCGAGGTCGTACATGTCACATGTGTCAGAAACAACGAGTAATATTTTGTGGTGGGTGTCCAGTACATCTTGGTGTCTCTTGTACTTTTTGTTATTGTATCCTTACTATGTATCGACTTTTAAAGATAAACCCAATGCAGTTGTTTTTTTAATTATGTTTGAAATCCTTTTTAGATACCACTGTCCGAGGTTATAGGGACTGTTGAGTAGTCACAAACGTTTAACCCCGTCACATTGTATTTGCCTATCTAAAGCCAGAATCCTGTAATCTAGTTGATGTCGTTGTTTTTATGTTTAAGTGTTACTTGTTTTGCAATCTTTACATATTAGGGGAATAATTGCTACATTTGAATGTCATCAAATTTTATATTTGGGGCCTTCTATAGCTTGCCGCAGGGTGTAGATATTTGTCAATAATTGAAGGCTTTAAGGCATGCTGTATAAGTTTGTGATTTACACTTTTTGGATAGCTGTCTCATTGACAAAAAATTCTTTTTTCTATACTATGAAAAATAAATATTATGTATTATACAACTATCAATAAAATCGAGAATATTATGTACATATTTCACAAGATGACAGTCATTCTCTTTAACCTTTTTCTACATTCATTTGGATCACATTGGGTTTAAATAATTTTTCGATATAATTTAGAAAAATATCATAAAATGAGGGATTGCTAACCTTAATACCTGAATTAGAAATATTTTTTTTTAATTCTCGAACTTAAAGATGTAAGATTATACACACAAAAATACGAGAAAAACCGAATTAGCAGAAAACCATGAGATATATTTTTTCAAATTAAAATGATGATTGCCTTCTAACAACACACTTTCAGGAAATAAAATGTTGGGTCATCGATTGTATTTACTTTATATGATAAAAACTTGTGTTACCTTTTAAAAGTTACTTTCCTTGTTAAAATATAACTTGACTTAAGTTAAATGAATATGGTGAACTCTTATTTGCTATATGCCAATTCCAAGAAGCAATCTCTGATCAGAAGCATTATAACCTTTAAAAGAAATTTGAAGATACCAAACGGCCAGACAGAAATCGTTAAGTCGGATGACAGACAAGACCATGGCCAACAAAAAGAAATGAAAGAAACCTAGAACACACAACACTACACTAAAAACTAGAGCTGCAGTAACATGAACACTACAAAAGACAGGATGAGTTCAGGTGAACCGAAAGGGTAAGCAACTCCTGCTGCACTAGTGGCAGCCGTCGTGTTACTCAGTAGACAAAGCCTATGTTTAGTCACAAATGTCACAACAGGTATAGGAACAGATTTAATATTAAGAAAGCAAAGTTCACAAATACATAAATATTTCCCCGATATATTTTTAGCACTGGAAAACTTGTTTAAATCATAATACTGGAATTTCTATTGCAGACACAAGTCTTCAAAATCAACCGGGTACATCTTAATAAACGAAAACCAGGATGATGAAGGTTAGTAAACAGTAGATAATAAGAGAAAAAATTTTTTAATTACCGATTCAAACAAATAAAAATAATGTAATCAATGAATGTTCTTCCAAGCATAAAAGCAGAAAATAAAACAACTGTATTTCTAAATATCCTCGACATTTAGTCATCAATCAACAAAAGATTGACACCCTCTGGAGGATTAAAAATTCATTCTAAACTTGCTTGATATTTGGATTCTTTCGATCTTGTAAATTCTGCTAAATTCGTATCATCTTCCCATCAAATTTTTGATAAATAATGCAATTATATATGTGTTTAACCTAATGTGAAAATGTTTTCAGATCTGACATTTAGAAAACCTAAAACAATATCAGATTGGCTTCAGTATTCCTCCCAAGCGTTGGAATTTGGTAGGTATTATTCTATCTTTCTTCGTTGAACATAGATTTCTATATAAAACTTCTATGTAGAATAGTTCTTTCATGATCTGTGTTATTTCACCTAACTGTGAAATATGGGCATTAAAACACAATTTCCTGTTTGTTTGAATAGATTTCCTTTTTTTCTTAAACATGATTTTAACATTCTTTTTTGTAAGTGAAATCTTTGTAATTTAACATCTGAGAAATACGACATCCCGCACAATCTGACTTCATTTTTACTAACATGAGAAACTCGTTCATAGCTTTACTACTCACCTCTTGAAACCGATTTGGGATTGATATGCATTGAATTAGACAGTTTACTGCTATTATATAAATAAAGCAGTAAACTTGTGAAACCTGTGTTACTATTCTGTTCAGAAGTATGGGGTATGTTTAACATAAATAGTAAATTCAAGAAAAGCAAAGATAATATTATCCATGACTTATATAATGATCACAAAATTGAAAAACTAAATTTAAATTTATGGAAAAGCATTATTGGTGTAGGTAGTAAAGCCTCAATTTTGGCAGTGGTTGGAGAACTTCGAAGGAATTCTTTGTATATAGATATTGTTGTGAGCATTCTCAAATACTGGATTAGATTACAGGATAGTAAAATAAACTGTTTAGTTAATGCAGCATTAGATGAAAATAATAAAATGTATAATAATTGTCAGCGCTGTTGGGTTAGTTGTGTTAATTATATTCTAAAGGATCTTATTACGTTAAAAGTATTTAAATCTCCAGCTAGTTGTGCAGCTAAAGAAATCTAATAAGAAAAGCACTGAAGGAGAGATACACAAAAATTTGGAGAGAAATAATTAATGTCATAAAGTATAACCCATCTACTAATAGAAATGAAAAGAAACTGCGGACGTATTGTAAATTTAAATTTATATTCCAACAAAAATACTTGAAATATAAATACTTACAAAAAATACTTAGATAAGATAAAAGACTTTTCAAACCGATCAATTTTAGCAAAATTTCGTAATAGTGCACATAGGCTTGAAATTGAAAGGGGGCGATACACAATTCCAAAAACTGCAGTTGAAAATAGAATTTTCAAACAATGTACTAGCCAGTCAGGAGAGGACGAGGAACACCTATTAATCAAATGTAATAAATATAATATTGCTAGAAATGTTTTTTAACTAAAATAAATAATGAGAATTTTTCAAAAATTAACAGATAGTAATAAGTGGTTAATGAGTAAGGAAGACAAAGAAATCATTAAAAATCTCACAAATTATTTAGCGACTTGCATGTCGTTAAGAGATCTATCAGTCAAGTGACACATTTAATATGTCCCATAACCAACAGTGCTGACCTCTGATATAACTGTACATTATTGATTTTATAATCGGCGATTTTTTATCCGCTAGTATTACTTGTAAAGAAGTTCGAGGAGATCAAGGCTATGTTCTTTTTGTTTCCTTTTTATCTTAAAGTTATTTTCGAAAAAAGACTCATAAATATAGCAACAAAACAACGCATGGCCTTAATAACCACTTGTTATAGGCACATAAGAGTATAGTGGTGTGGTTAAAATGTTTTTTGTTTTCCGGAAACACAAACCTCCCCTTACCTATCACGATTATATTTCGTTTAATAAGACACCAAGAAAAAACTGCACAATACAATCCGACGTGCCCACTTGCTTCAAAGAAAATAAACAGTTGTAAGTTGTAAGTTTCGTCAGTGAAAGAACAGAACAGCCGTTTGGAAATCTTATCAAATAAAAAAAAATTCAAAGAACAAGGATTTTTTTCAATTTCAAATGAATAAAGTTTTAATTATAGCAAAAAACAGAAAACGGACACGTTTTATTAAGCGAGGAAAAGGACATCTCACTCACGAGAATATCTTATTATTGGATGTCAATGAACGCATGCGTGGCTACAAATTTGAAGAGATGAAGTCAGCCGCTATTGAATACGTTGATGGTAAGCAGTGATTAAATCTTTCTAAATACTGATGTTTAATCTGACAATGTGAAAAGATTAAAGTCATGTCTAAAAATGCCGAGCAAACCAAAAAGTTTTTGAACGCAATGGACGAAAATACAAATATCAGATAAAAAGACATAAGTACAAAAGGTAATCATTGTTTTATGTTTCAAGACACGCACAGTATCTCCTTGCCATATGTGTTAAAATTTAATATCGAATATAACATTTGCATAAACATTATTCATTATCAGTTATGAAAAAGTATTTTGCTTAGAAAAACATTGCTTTAACATTTCATTGTTAACAAAATTTAACTTTTCTTGTATGTTCTTGTCACCGTCATTTCTATTTCTTTATGTTAAGGGGGTTGCGGTGTCTAAATTTCAATCGATAGATTTTTTTATACATTTTGTCAAAAAGAAACCTATATTGTGATATTCAAAATAAAAATATAGAAATATAATCAAATGTCTTTGTCACCGATCTCGTTTTCAAGCAACGGTTTGTACAAAATCCTCCATTTTCTTTCTGTTGATTATATAGGACAAAACTACATTTTTCTAAATAAAGAGAACATAAAACGATAGAATTCCTTAATAAAACAAGAAAAGATAATTTTTATTATATATTATCAGAAAATAAAACAAAACGTAGGATCACCGATCTCATTTTTTGCTACATTAATAAATCTGTAATTTCGTAGTGCATTCCTTAAAAAATAAAGTCATTGGAGTTAATTCCGCTGGAAATGATTAGTTCCTAGAATGTTGAAAAAGGACTTTATCCTCTGTTTATGATTAAAAATGATAATTTCATTATATATGTTATTACAATATATTAATCCTGGATCAATTTTATACTAGTGTTTTCTTTCTAGAATTAATATTTGCAATTATAGAATAAAGTCAATACCGCAAGTTTGTGATCCAAGATGGCGGAAGATATCCTAACCTCCTTAGAATATTATTGTCTTGTCGATATTTTGATCAGTTGTAAACATTTTCGAGTATAACATGACTCAAATTATGATTCATATTATATATATATATATACTTCAACGAGTATCGAATTAAAGTTTCTCATTATCATTCACAATCTAAGATCAATTTAAGAACTTATTTTGGGAGCAGTATAGATGAATGTTGTTTAAGAAGGGAATTATCGCAATCAACACGACTTTACTTTAATAAAAACTTCTTGAAAAGCATACTAATTTTTGCAGGAATAAAACAGATATCTTTGCGGATTGGTTTAGAAGACAACATCGGGCTAGCAGTATTTGGTGGACAAACAGATATAATTTTAACAGCAACAAGTGACTATGATTTGTTAATAAAGACAATAGGTAAATATCTTAATAGTTGTCTTGAATCCTTTAAGATGACTGTCACTTGATTTTTGTATACTGTTGCATTTGTGTTTCTATGTTATTTTAATTAACCGTTAAATTTGTTCCCTTTTTTGTTCCATATTGCAACTTTATGCATCCCTCTTCACACAATATTGATTCAACAGGAATTCAAAGACACCAAAGTTGGGAGACAACTGCCATGGCGGCCGAGTGAACGCAAACTTTTAAGCCGGGGTAGAACGGACTGACGGACGCAAAGGTGCTTCTTAATCCAGGCGAGT
>JAULBM010073047.1:0-10028 GCA_032357055.1 Geukensia granosissima | reverse complement strand
TAGCGGGATTTTATCAAAATTAGATCGGGATTCCAGGATCAGACCCCCTCCTACCCCCCCCCCTCAGAAATGCCTCAGATGCAACAGAACGGAGCAACACCAAAACAACTGGATAAATCCTTGAATAAGAGGAAGCTGGAGAAAACCGAAGGGTCGACAATAACGAAAACAGACAAAATCGGATATACATATACATATTTATTCCACCGCATGGTTAAAGTCAGTCAAGTTGTTCGGAAGGGTAAACTACATGAACAACAACGGCTCTTTCCAAACGAGATGCAAGAGGGCTTTGCTTCGGAGATTGAAAAATCATAACTCCAAAACATGACAGAATGGATTCAACCTCATAAGGGACTTATCATTTGTTACCTGGACGGGGGGGGCATGTCAAATTGTAGGGGGATCAATATTTTTTTCAATGTTGGAAGGGGGATCAATTTTTTTTAAAATAATTTTAAAGCGGGGATCATATTTTTATATATCAACCACTGCAATGAAAAAATTGAAATGGGGTTATTTTTTAGACAATTTCTAACTGTTATTCACAAGTAGTTTCAAGTGAATTGGAAAAAATGGAAATATTGTATGACTTTTCAGATGAACACAAAATATTCTAGAATATTTTATTGTTACATATCTATGTATCCTTATGGAGTCAAAATTCTGACAGTCACAACGTCAAAAGGGTCTGACTCCTCCCCAGAGGAAGAATCGTCATGAATCTAGTTAATCTTCGTCGTTTCATTGTCACTTGTTGCTAATGTTTCATTGTTACTGCCATTTCCTTTATCAGATTCATCAGTTTCATTGGATTCATGATCATCCTTCAAATCCACGTTTAATGTTTTTCCCATTTCTTATTTAATTTATTTCTTAAGAATTTCTTCGAAGTATCCAGTAGCAGCAAGTTTTTTAGGGCATTACTCTCATGCCTTGATCTAATTTTCTCTATTCCTTTTGAGTTCAGCTCATTAATTCCTATTTTGACAATATTCCCTATTAATATGTGAGGTTTTAGTGATATGCCTTAAACTTGATAAGTACGTTGCATGTTTTTATTCTACCATTTAGTCACATTTCAAAGGGCATATTCAGTATGGGGGTCAAAATTTTTGTGGACAATTTGTGAGGGGGGTCAATTTTTTTTTGAAACACTGTTTTCAAATGACCAGCCCCCCCCCCCCCCCATCCAGGTAAAAAATGATACGTCCCTAAGAACTTCCAATTTATAAATGATTTTTCGAAAATCGAATTTTTCAAGTCCTGACTGTCTATATACAGCTAAAAAAAGACATTTAATAATGAACCAATTCCACGAAAACACAATAAACATTGGGATCTATCTGATCATTCAAGGGGTGTATTTTCTGTTACGTCATTTTAAACCACAAATCCGTTTTCTTTAATAGGTACATGTTTTGAACCTATTCGTATGCTTGAAAATATTGGTACAAAATAAGATAAATAAAGCTACTTGTCAACAGGATTCGAATATTGTAGTTATATATAACAAAAATATTTCAAAAGTATCAAAGGGGCACACGGAAAAGTTTGTGGAAAAAACAGAAAAGACCATGCATATTTAGGAGTTTTTGTGTAATCACTAAAAATTTATTCATTTAATATTTTACGTTAAATTTAAAGGTTTAGAAACGTTAAAGATTTGCATATATGATTACAAATATGTTAGATTAGGCTTCAGCAGTTGGCCAAAATTTTTCGTATCGTTGAACTGTTCAAAAGTACGATTAGTAATTGAATGCATTATTTCTTGTTTATTTATGTTCACCAAATAGCATGTGGTCAAGTCTTGACCCGCTAAGAAACTGTACAAATTGCACTTATTGTACGCAAAACACAACAATTATTCAATAATGTTTAATCATGAACAGGGGACGTGTTTTCTGAAATTTGAAACTGAAATGTTAACGCATTCCTTCTCCATAAACGTCGCTGCACCTACGAGTAAAACGGACCAGCTAAGAAATATGTATACCGTAAAAATTAGCTAACTGGACGTCCACACCAAGGCAAATTTACAATAGGGAATGGGAAATTGTCTCAGCGTTATTAAATGAAAAAATATCGTCAACATAGCTGGTTGGTGAGCGCTCAAACCCCCCTGACCTGTGACAAAACAACAATAAAACACACTTTACAAAACGGTTGAAATGGAATTAACACTTGAGATCGATATTGGAAACCAATAACAAATATAATTAAAACTTAATACAAGATAAAACAAAAGTATCGACCTCAAAAGTGTACTCGCAGTTGCTGTCTGCTAGTTAAAAACCCGAAGGCAACCGATCAGGAAACCAAGTTTTTCTTCACTGCGATGTCAATCTAAACACGTCCAATTGGAATAAGTGTTTAAATACCATTAGAAGTCAAGGAACACTTAGGTTGTGCAAATGCCAATATGAAATATATATAGACAGGAAGTAAAAAATGTCATAAAGAGTATAAACTCTTTAGTGCCGTATTAAGCTATTTACAAGAAAGTCCATATTACTTCCATTAAAACCATATTTAAAGATTTTATAATAATACTGTCATGACTGTGACGATATCCTTACGGAGAAGTTTATTAAGATGAATTATAGGACCACGTGGATTTTGTTAAATTTTTCGAGCATAACACGTTTCCATAAAAAGTAGGATGTGATAGCTCGCTCATGTTTTATTAGATAATTACATGTACATCCGAATTTTGATACCAAATCTCTATATTAATGTAAGAATTAAGTGAAAGCTTTTATCAATTTGTTGAAACGAAATCCTTGACTTAATAATTTTTTCAGTTATACATGTACAGAGATTAGTTATTTTTGACAAAATGAAGTGTAGGCAGCTGCCAACATTGCCGATCGGGCGGTACGCCCCCGTCGAAGTTTTCAAGTGCCTCGCTAGGTAATAATACAGATGGCATGTTACGACAGGCATCATAATGAACACAATGAGTATTTGGGTTTATCTGATGGTTCAGGGGGGTGGTGTATTTTATGTCAATATATTATTATAATTTCACCTTATATTATAATTTTAACCATTGTTTGCAACTTGCTGCATGTGTATAATTTTATGCGTTACGATCAGGAGATCAAGAATGTGTAATTTTGTTCTGCTAAATTAACATGAAATTGCAAAAATATGGACCAAATGTCAAAAAGACCGCACTCCAACCAAAAGGAAAACCGGAGTAATTCACAAATCTTAAGGTCTCCACAAGGCCTCAAACAAATTGAAATATTTCTTGTGCAAAACTCTAAATCGCCACAAATAAAAAATTGTTTATGCATAAAATAATTATTTTCTTACCATAAAAACCGACCAGGTAAAAAATTTATACATCGTAAAATGAGCAAAAGGGACGTCCACGTCAAGGAAAATTTACAAGTAGGAAAAAAATCGTCTCTCTTGTCGTATATTTCAGTTTTATTTTCACCCTGTGAAGCAGAAACATTTAAATACAGATAAGGACAACTTCTGCTGTTTTTTAAGGTAGCATTTTTGGGATAATTTGTAGTGACATTTCTGGAGAAGTTCGTGTTACAAACTGCAAAAATATCGCGAAGACAGCGGTAAGTACTATTAAATTTATCCGTTAAATCTGATTTAGAAGGATCTTTTTGGTACTCATAGGAATTCCTACAATATGTCGATAAATTTTATGGCCAAACCTGATGTAAATATGACCAAGAAGAAATGTAATGATTTTATCATATCCTCACAATTCCATTTAGTGTATGTCTTGTAGTAACCCTTTCATCCGAGATGCTTATTTTAAATAAGGTTTTGGCGAAGAGTAGTATAAAAGATGGAAATATCTGAAGTGTCATCGGTTTCAAATGGTTTTTCAAAGGCACGTAGTTTAGTTAGAACATTGGTCAAAAGAACAGATATTTCAGTTGTAGTACACGTGCTGGAAGCTGAGATAAAACAGTATGTGAAGGGTCTTATATGCAACTTAGGCATCTGATACATGGTTGTGACTTTAAAATGTTCAGTAAGGGCTTTCTTCTGTGTCAGTAATTTGACTGTCTTCTTATTGACTTTTAGTCAAGTGCATGGCTTGGAAAGAATTTAAAATATTATTATTAAGTACTTCCGTGTAATATTTACGACCACACTTTAACATTTTACAGTAGGTTAATTGATGTATAATTGAATATTATATTTTTGCTTGGTAGATTCTGATATGAGATAATCCGTGTAATAAGTCGTTTGATGGTATCAAAATATGGATGTGTATGATTTTGAACGCTGGTGTCATGAAATACAAAAATGAAAAATCGTCCGTTTATCATATATTTCAGTATATAAACAGCCCTGTTTAATTTAAATCCCAATCTGAAAAGGGAATACGATCATTACTATTGATATAAGAGTTCTGTAAGGTAAGATCTAAATATCTTTCGCAAATTTTACCATAACGAGTTTATTCTCTTTGTCGATTGTCAATTGTTTTTTCTAAGAATTGCATATGGTTTTACCGTGTAAAAATCGTAGTGAATACTTTTTTGAAATTTGTTTATTTTTAAAAAAGGAACTAAAAGATTAAACATAAGATTCACATACATGTACAACACTTTGCACAATAACAATAGCATGCAAACACTACAAAGACAGTCAATATAGACATGTAATATATCAATATAAACTTCATTATTCAATAATATATAGCCATAAGAGACATATAGGTCTATACTACATTATATTTTACTTATATTTATTTATCTGTATACCCTGCCAAAAAATTAATCTTTAAAAATCATTTCTAATGGGAGCAACTTTTCATCTTTACATCGTTTTTGTGTAGGGGACATGAAGCAGGTAGAATATTTTTCAATCTTTATATAATATGTTAAGTGTTCTATATACCCCTTTAGACTAGGGATTGTTTCCTTACACTTACAACAATATATATAATATTTATGAGTTTTTATGTCCCAAAACATAGTTTCGACGAAAACCTGAACAAACCATATGTGTTGTTTCAGAACTTTAACAGAGATGATTTAATTGTAATATTTGGCAATGTTAGAGCAAAGATGGCGTCTCGAGAAGACGAAGAAGAAAATGTAATAGAAAATAACGTAAACCATGAAAGCACGTAAGTCCAAATATAATAAACCTTAAGGCAGTACATTTACGTGACATTGGGGAATTTAAATCCCATGAGAAAGAAACAATTTTGAGCAGGCATTTGATATTTTTGGGTCGATTCACAAATTTGGATACCTCCGGATACGAAAATGTAAACAATTTTGATCCGTTGATCGGGGAGTCCCAATACTTAATTTATGTTTGCTGTAACATCAGACGCCCAACTCAATAGTCTCTCAAAAGAAGAATTTATCAATGAACAATTAGAGCTTTGTTTCAACTCTGAGGATACTGTTATATGGTATAGAAACATATTGGCCAGTCGTGCTAGAAATGATCAAGGGAAAATTGGCAACAAGACGTACAACCGCCTTATACTCCATTATTGAAAGTACGCAATGATTGTCATATTTTATATTTGTTCCTCGATGGCGACAAATCCGATATTAAAAAAGTATTTACAAGAAGCGTACTATTTACTGACTGAGAAAGTCCCAGTCTCTTCCATGATTGATGTTAACTGTAGTAAACATTTTGTATTTCAGGACCTTTTTACAGCGATTGTTATGGTATGTTTCATTATTGAAGGGGGTAATAAGACCTGAAGAAAATTAAATTCGATGGTCATTTTGTGGATGGCTTTCTCATGGATAATCATGCCATATCTTACATTTTTATATGATACATTTGATCGATTAACTGTCTTGGAGTTATACAAATGTTATATCGACGCACAGAGGGAAAAACTTGCAATATTATAATCTGAAAACTCTCCCCTAAGAATAAAATTAGAATTATATAAAACTAAGATTTCGGTTGTAAATTCAATGGAGGAGAGGATTTTAACACGCTCCGCGAGTCTCGAATCCGTTGGATAGAGACTACGTCAAGACATTGTCCGTTGAAAACATACTGTATGGGTCCGTTAAAAACATAAATGAGTTTAATACACCAACACATAACTATGAAAACAAATATAATAAAATCACCGCAGCAATCAACATAGAAATTATTATCTGTCAAAATGCCAATTATTCAAAAGTAAAACTGACAAGTTGTTTCCATAAATATTTGAATATTTGTCTGAAAAACTGAAAGACTACCCTGTGCAAACGAAAGTTAGTTACTTAATAATAATGTTAACGAGTTTTACATGTAGGATTGGCCTTAAAAAACGAGTATTCCACTAAATATGTTTTTCGTAAAACAATAAGTCATCGAATAACATGTCAATAAAGATTTTGCCCAATGATGGTAATTTACACTTTTTAACACCTTTTTGTACCAGACAGATAATTATGCTGACCAACAGAAATTGATCAAGTAGGTGGATGAAAAAGTAAATTAGGCACCCACCGTTTAAGATGTGTAAATGGTTGTTTGGGACAAATATCTAATATGTTAAATGACATCAATGTACTTAGCAGATGTCCCTGCCTTCAGATTTGGCTTTCCATTTCGATTTGTTTGGATTTGAGTGGTTCTTTTGTTATATTTGAATCTTTGACTTTCTATGTTTCGGTTCTTATGTTACTGATGACAGGTTACTCCTTGAAATGTACATATAGCATACCTAAATTTTCCATATTTATTTATCATCTGGTAATTTTGTATTTTGAAATCACATTTGATGATACCTCTGCTGGTGGAACGTTGGTCCCCGAGGTGAGACACCAGCCCAGATGTCAGACTTGTCCGACATGAAATGTATCAAACAATGTTTTACATATTTATTTAACATTGGTAATTTTGTTATTTATTAAGCATATTTTTAGTTTATTCATATCCAATAAACTAATTTTGTTACTGCCATCCATCCATACAAACCAATAATATAAGGCAGGGCGAAAGAAAACCGAAGGGCCAGAGAGAGGCAAAAGACGGAACATAGCTTAAAGTGTACAAATAATACAACATACACCTATGGAAAATACTGACCAAATAAAGAAACCGTGGATGAACTCATGTGATCCGGAAGGGTAAGCAGGAACTCACTCCTTATGGACACAAGCCGCATTTTCAACTTTCCAATTTAGTACATGGTATGAATAATATGAAATTTGGCTTTCCATTTGGATTTGTTTGGAGTTGAGTGCTTTTTTCTATGTTTAGATCTTTGAATTTCTACGTTTTGATTTAATGCTACTGATGTAAGGTTACTTCTTCAGATGAACATATACCATACGAGAATTCTCCATATTTATTCAACATTGGTAATTTCTTATCTTTAAAATATATTTACATTTCAACAAAAGAATAACATTATACTATAAATATAGAAATTAATTTGAAAATATTTTGATAGCAGCACATTGAATGTCAAGACTATACACTTATTTTCCAAATATAAATTTGTTAAAAACAAATGTTCGCATAAATTATTGATCCAGGACGTCTTCCTGGAATAACAATATACATTTAGGAATAATCTCTGTTTGTTTTATGTATAACTATCTAGCAATTTTGAACAATTTATTACGATAAAAACGTCCCCAGTACCTCGAACCGAGTACTTGAATGAGATTTTGAGTATTGAGATTCCTGGTATGTACAGTCATCTGAATTGTCTTCTAAATTTTGTTCTGGAGGTTCTTTAATAAAACAATAACGTTCGAAATTCCTTTCAGTCTTTTTTTTGTTCCAGACAAATTTTCTGTTAGCATAGTTCAGAAAGTTCGCATACGCAGCTCTATCTTGTACAGTTTGATTTATATGCATATTTTGAAAAATAATATCCATATAATTTGAATCGTTTACTTATTCAGAAGGTGTTTATGTTTATGTTTAGAGCATTGAACGTTTTAACATGGTGTGAGTTTGTTTCATTGTCAATTAAAAAAACTCGTCAACAGACTTGTCAACGGTTAATTTTTTTCATGCTCTCCTGTCAACTGACATTCTACGCACAATTATATCAAAATGCACAAACATCTCCATAAAAAAGATAATAATTTAAAGTCAAACTTAATCAGAATATTAAATTACTAAATCTCTTTCAAACAAAAAAGATGGTAAAATATCCCAAACGCAAAACTATTTATTACTACAAAATAGTGTGTTTGTATACATTTTCAAACAGTTAAAACAATCGGAGAGTAAAACGTCTTTTATTTTTATGGAAATAATAGACATTTAATACCGATTTCAATTATTACAATCTTGCATGAATGTTAATTTTGACAGACACATTGTTTTACTACCAGAATTGCTCTAATTTTGACATATTATGTAAAGAATACTGACCTCGGTTATAATATGTCGATAACCTCGTGTCAACAGTCCGTATCGTACTCTACTCTGTCAAAGTACACTGTCTTGCCGTGGCCTCCATGTAACAAACTCTAGTCTCCTTGAGCGTGTTTAACCCCTTGATCCAGCGGTATTGATAAGTCAGAACTGAATACACCATTAAACACTAAGCCAAGTGAATTAAGCTAAAAAACCAAGTAACTAAACACTTAATAATGAAAGCCGAAAGACAAAAAAAGCAGTGTGAAGACAATAACATTAACGAATCTACAGGTTTAAACTTTTGTTGACTAGACCGGGTCCGACTTGAATAACACGATAAATGCAGAAACTGAAAGTGCAGAAAAAAGTTGTGGTCGAGAAGAACAGGCAAGAACGAGCACTGTTAATTCGAATGAAACTACAATCAAACTTTCTCAATCGAATTGTGATCCGTTCACAGCTAGATTTTCATCCGATGATTTTCTGTCTTATATTTTTGTTTGTACTGATAAAGTAGCTCCTTCGCCGAAACGCTCGAAAAACGATAAAAATGCTTTTTTATGGATGTAAAAGTGAAAAACTCGAACATCTCGCTCTTATGTTAGAATCATCTACACCCGTTCGACACATCTAGTTATTTTTTATTCAGAGGGTAACACTGCAAAAATAAACGCTTTCATCGGGGCGTGCACATCGTATTATGTCATCTGGATTCTGGTCAGATAATATTACTTGAAGACAATGGTACAGTCGGAATAGTTGGAATTCTCTAACATATTGGCACCAATCACAAGCGCATAATGGGAAATAGATTGAATGTTGTAAATAAAACATTTGTTCCTCTTATGTCAGTTGTCGTACTATCGTGGAATGTCCGTGCACGTTGTCGTCATCTGCAAACGTTTCGATAATTCAATGTGTGATGTAGCTTAAATGAAATCCACTTCAAACAAGAGATTTCTTGTATTCTGGACAGCTTACACCCACAATATGCATGCTTTTAGTCTACAGAAAGTCACTTTTTCTGTGGAAAAGTCGGTATAGTAAAAATGGTAATTACGCTTTATCTATAATGTTTGTGAACTGAAAATTCCCCAGATTGATCGTATTACGGGTATTTAAATCAACCCGTAAATCTTCTACTTCTTCTTATGATATCCAGTTATCAATTAAATTTTTGATGATTACTAACTGCTGGATGTCAGGAATGATGGCTGTAATTATAATTGGTGTGTATTTACCTAGCGACGAAAACCTTTTGGAGTATTCCAGTGAATTAAACTCAATGACTGATGCCTATCAATATTATTCTCGACTTGATCATGTTGTATTCGCAGGGGATTGTAATGCAAATTTTATGGTGACCACCTCCTCATCATTCTTCATTAACAAATAAGTCTGAACTGTTTTATTCGTTTTTTGCGGTCAAATAATTAAACTGCTGTGAACAAAACTGACAAAGCCTGATGGCGTTTTGACATCCAAGTAAACTTTTACAAATCAATTTGTATAATTTGCGTAAAACTAATTGGAAGCAAAGCAGCAATACAGAATTTAATAGACTATTAGTCACTTTAGACCATTTGATCTGAAAACATCTGAAAATAAGCTGCCTGTGCAGCTAGATGAACCATCGGTTTGGCCAAAAGACAAATTCGGTAAAAATTGCAGTCCTTTAATTCCAA
>JAULBM010073036.1:0-10028 GCA_032357055.1 Geukensia granosissima | reverse complement strand
TGGTAAGATCACTTTATTTCTGCCAAATATCCACAAATATTAAAAAACAGCACAGATTAACTCCAAGGTAATTTCTTTCGTGATGGTGTTGGGTACCCCCTTAAATAAAAAATCTTTGAATGTACCTTTAGTTGTAACTCACAATATCATTTATACTTTATTTATACTTAAATTATTTTACAACCACGTTAGATGTACCATTTCATGACATTTCTATTTTTGCAATGATATTTTATTGTAAGTAAAATTTGATTGCTCATGAGTAGAAGTTTATTTATAGTAAGATAATCCCACACCTTTTTTACATTTCAACCAAAATGAAAAAAATATTGTGACAACAGAAAACTTCAATGATTAATGAAAGCAATTGATCACAAAATTGCATGACAAGAATTAACATTCAGTGTCTTTGATTATATTATAAGGATCTGCTAGGGTATTGTTTAACATGGCACTATTGACTAAACTACTGCTTATAGCATTGCTAGGGACACACAAATGAGGGCCTTTGTGCAGTACAACATTGGATTCATTTCTTGGTTTCCACACGGGAGAACCTTCAATCTGTGTTATGCTGTTTGACGAAAACGTCAATGGATTTCCACTTGCCTGTGTCAGTTTGGCTGATCCACTTGCCTTACTGCTTGAACTAAGACTAGAATTTGATGAACACGAACTTTTTGTTTCATGGCAGATTTGAGAGTCTGATGAGACATTTTGACAAACAGTTTTCTCATTTTCATCCATATCATTTAAATCTCCGACTGTTTTACTTCTAATCCTAAATGCTGAAGAATCATCACATTCTAACACATCAATTTTCTCCTCAAATTCTGCTGAATGTCTGTCCACGTCTGAACTTTTAGCACTTCCTTTTCGTAACTTACTTAACGTCCGTATATTTGATGGAAGTTTTTGCAACCGTTGGCCACCATATGGTGCATAATTGTTTCTAACTGGCTGTGAACCGGCTGGTAATGTCATTTTACGAACACTGTCTCGGATTGTTTGTCGAATGATTTTCATAAAATCTGATTTGGCATCAGCAGAGCTGAAAGAAACATAATATCAAAAGTATTCAAAGTTGCCAATAACGGTAAAAAAATAATAACACTTTTGCTTTCTTAAGTTTCTCTTTGTTGAAATCAATAAAAAAATACAGGCATTATTCATATTTATTCAAGATTAACAAAAGGATTGTAAAAATTAATTATCATATTGCAGGTAAAAACTTGTGAAAATGTATTGTTGTCCATTATTCTTTAAACAGGATTAAGAAAAAACTTTTATTAAGTAATCTGCTTTTTTGTGCAAGCTATTTTGAACAGATAACTTAAGAGCTGAATTTATGTCCAGACATAAAATATTTTAACACATTGCTTCGGTAAACATTATCATCTAAAACCATTATTTCACATAGATGTAACTTCAACCCCTGAGTGTATCAAATTAATTACCTATTGCAAAACTGGTATACCCTCTCTGGTCGTCCATCCTTGTCTGATCGACAGTGTATCAAATCCCACCAATAGTGGCGGTCCATATCACTGACACGTCCACCCTGGACCTGAACTTCCTGTACTGGGATGAGAGTACGGAATCTTTCATGGAACTCGTACACAGGATCTGTACTTCCACCTTTTGTATTACCCTACACAATAAATCCTGTAGCTTGAATCTCCATCATTCAATTCTTTTATTGACTGTTTTGTGAATCATTAAAATAAACCTTAATAGTATGTTTTAAAAATGTTTCATAAAATTGAAGGACTATAGCTGTATGCAAGCTCTGTTATATGTAAACAAGATCTCTATTGTTTCTGAGTCAAATAAGTCTAGTACCAAACAGATATAAAATTCAACCTTTAAAGATCTTTGTGTTACTACTGTTTAACTGTTTTAAGAAGATTGTAAATATTTATTATTTCATCTCTCTTGAAAGACAAAAATCATTTAAGTTACCATAGTAATCAATATTAAAACAAGCTTAGGACAACAAATAAGTTGAATTAACTTCTGAAGACTCAGGAAAAAATGACGCCACATCCATGATAAAATTTATTAAATTTACATTAAAATCAATAAAGATACCTTAGATTTTCTCCGTTTGATTCTTTCTCTACACAGGAAGACAACTCCAGTTCTGAACACAAACACAATATTTTCCAGATCCAGGTTTTTCTTGACTTTACCAAGACTATCACAAATATTGCACCATTCTACTGTACCATACATCTGTAACTCTCCCACGCTCAGATCTACAGGCTGAAATGGAATACATGTAAATTATAATTTCTACACGAAATAAAACTCAATTTTAATGTTTAATGAAAGATCTTTATCCTAGTCTTTAAGATACAGCATACAAAATCTGTAGAAATATTTGTACATTACCAAATAATTTTATTCTGTGTAGTTATTCATTTGCAGTTGTTGCAAAGCAGGGTCATTTTTTTCACAGGCACTTGCACAGAATTTTTTCTACTGTTCAATTCTTTACAGCAAACATTGACTCTGAATATGTATTTATAACTTGTTTGTTTAGAATATTAATTTCCCCCTCTTGCATGACCTGAATACTTATTTTCAAAGCCATCCTCCCATAAGAAAATCAAATGGTCATCCCCTTAATCCCCTTTGTCCTACTAACCTTCTTATGAGGATGAATATCTCTAAACATTTTAGACAATTCATCAAATACAGATCCATATTCCTCAAATATTTTCTGCATTTCATTAATGTGTTCTGCAACTGCTTCCATCCCTTTCAAAGCCTCTGTAAAAATATGAAAAAACACAACTATTTCTATATCCAGATTTAACACAATAAGAATTAAGGATTTTATGCCTTTTGACCTCTTGACATCACAGAAAAACTTGTAGAACAACTGTTTTTTGTTTCTAATATAAGAAAATTCCAAAAATATGGGAATGTTTGTTATTTTCAACAATTGTGGTTAAACTAGAAACTAATGTTTACACAGTACTCCTGTAATAACTACGGATACTACTTTTCTCCTGTAGAGTAAGTCTACATTAACAGAGGTTGTTTGAGTCTATACTTGTTCCAGGTGAGTGATTCTGTGAGATTTTGAGACTGTGATAAGTAAGAGATGTATTGTACAGAGTATTTGATTACTTACCAGACAAAAGTGTCAAGGTCTGTTTGATAAACAGATGTTACAACCATGACAGGAAGTGTTTGAATACTCATCAGTCTGATGCTCAAAATCATCAATGTCAGGGACTGTTTGGTTACACAGCTGTTGAATAGTTTACAGTTATTGACTGGACAACAGATGTTTTGTTTGACCTGATAACTGGACTGTTGCCTGAAGACATAGGATGAGGGCAACAGTTCAGTCAGAGTCAAACAATACACTTGTTGTCCGAGGATCAAGTCATTAACTGTTTTGTTAAATCTTTGTCGATCAGAACTGATCACATGACATGATCAGCCAATACAAGTTAAGCCATGCCCAACCGGTCAACAGTTCTAGAACTGGTGACCATTGCTATATGATATTATTTCTGTTGCAAAACAGTTAAAATATTAATGTTTTATTGCAATAACTATACATAAGAAGATTTTATAAAGGTTTAACAAGAGGTACTTAAGGCATGTTTGAATACTTTTAAGACAGTGTCGGGGTCTGTTAGATTACATGGCTGTTTGTTCATTTCGTAAGGACTGTTTGAATGATAAACTGACACATGATAATGTCCATCAGTGCCAGGTTCTTTAAGATGAATAGCTGTTGAATGGCATGTACTTCATTATTGTAGTGTGGTTGAATAGGGGGTTGAGTATTGAAAGGTGTTTTAGTTAATGGTTAGTTAACAGATGTTGAGTATTTGAGTATTATAAGATGTGTTTGAATACTCACCAGACAGATGATAATGTTCATCAGTATCATGGTCTGTTAGATTACACAACTGTTGCAGTAATAGTGGGTACTTGAGTATTCGTTGTATAGGTTTGATCAGATACGACTCCAGCGTAGCCGAATGTTGCTGTTTTGGATTACGAGCCTGAAGAAATTCCTTCAAAGCAACATTTGATTCTGTAACTAATAGAAATTAAAGACTTTTTAAGAACATAACCTTCAACTAAGGGTAAACGTTTTATTCCTGGTCTTTAAGAAACAGCATACAAAATTGTGCTGAAAATTTTCATTCATTACAAATAATAATGTTAAATTTAGATGTACCTTTTTTGCAGTTTTGACCTTTGTAATCTGGATGCATGGTTTAATATTTTCCAGTTGTTTTCTTGCATAATCATACTTCATTCAGAAAATTTTTGTCCAATTATTCCAGAAATTATATCTTCCTTGTTTGAGAATTTTCTGAAATCTGGTGTGACTGGCACAGCCATTATTCCAGCCTGGATTGAGAATTTTCTGAGATCTGGTGTGACTGGCACAGCCATTATTCCAGCCTGGATTGAGAATTTTCTGAGATCTGGTGTGACTGGCAAAACCATTAAACTTACCCGGATTAAGAATTTTCTGAGATCTGGTGTGACTGGCAAAACCATTAAACTTACCCGGATTAAGAATTTTCTGAGATCTAGTGTGACTTGCACAGCCATCATTCCAGCCTGGATTGAGAATTTTCTGATATTTGGTATGCTCGGCAGAGACTTTTTAACTACCTGGATTATATTGTTGAAAGTGGTGCTAAACTCCAACCAAAAAAAAAAAAAAACAAAAAGAAAAAAACTAAAGATTTTTTCTGAGACTGGCAAAACCATTTTACTTACCTGGATTAAGAATTTTCTGAGATCTGGTGTGACTGGCAAAACCATTAAACTTAACTGGATTAAGAATTTTCTGAGATCTAGTGTGACTGGCAAAACCATTAAACTTACCTGGATTAAGAATTTTCTGAGATCTAGTGTGACTGGCGCAGAATGAACTGTAAACTTTAAAATGATTGGCATAAAACAAGAATGATCCTCCAAGAGAAAACAATACTCTCTGAAAAAGAAAAATTAAAATTAGAACAATACAGCATACAGCAGCTGTATATTCAGATATGGTGTGGTTTCTATGATATTTTAAATATTTTGTCTTTTTTGTACAGTGCTAGGGAGAAAAATTTCACTGGTATTACACTGACTTATCCACTGAGAACTATTTAAAAGAAAGATTATGGAATATATGCCAGAAAGATACAATCCACATCTTTTCTGGATTGTGCACTGCATTTTTTCTCATGAACTGTTGCCTTTAAAAGATACTGCCCTTTCGAAGATATTGAACTAGATTGATAATATGGATGAGAATACTAATGAAGTTTTTATCCTGATACAATACATACGGTCCTGAAAATATGACCTTAAAGCACTATAATTTTGCTATGATTTTTTAAAATGAAATTTCTGAAGACAGTTTGCTAAAATATTTGTATTACCAACCATAACCAGAGTTATATTAATACCCTAACCAAAGACTGGAACTCATTCAGAACAATAGCCAAGAAAGTCTTTTTATAAACACCATATTTAAAAGAAAGAATATGGAATATATGTCAGAAAGACACAATCCACCTTTTAACTGGATTTTGTACTGCATAATTTCTCGTTACCTTTAGTTCATTAGATTTCCATGAAATTCCAATTTCTTAAAAAAATAGTACCTTGAATTTTGTTCTGTTATCAAACAGATTGTAGACAAAATTGAAAAACAAAGGTTGAAAATGCCTAAATTGGTTGTAAATTTAATATTTGGCCATTATAAAAAAAATACTAGAATCCTCTGAATCTCACTCAGAAATATTTTTATATATGACACTTTTGGTCATTGGAAACAGAACATAGCAGCATGATAAATGAAAAATTCTCAAGCCAAATCTAGGATTTTCTTTTTCATTAGGGCCTTAGCAACAGTTCAAATCCATTTCAAACTTGATCAAAAACTAAGTCCAAACCTATTCTGCCAGTTTCTAAATGACTAATAGGCCACAGTCTTTATTCAAGAAATGAAAAAAATTCTAATAGGAGACAATACTAAAGTTGATGATTAATTTTAAAGCCACAAATCTGTTCAACACTTATAAAAAAACTTATTTCACTAAAATTTCTTGAAAATGTTTTTTTTTTATAGTGTAACCAAACATACACATGAGAAAATATCTCAGAATACTTAAGTTAAAACAGTATGGAAAAGTTATCAATGGGGGAGAGAGGTAAAATCATGCCTGTTTGTTATGTATTAGATAGGGTCTGATGAATTTGCTGTTTACATCCAATAGATCTGACAAATAACGAAAGTGTTTTCTGAAGACAGACCATGCCAAGAGAAGGATATTTTCATATAATAATCACAACATGTCAAAAAAGTGTCTCTAATTCCATTTTCATTTCATACTTATTGGGTGATATAAAAAATATTTTTTCATCAAAATTTAACCCATGTCACGATTGAATCAGCAAATTGTCCTGATATGACAATATTTTACAAACAAGTAAATTAAAAAAACAATTAAAACAGAATTGTTTCTATTTACTTGTTTATCTACATCTCAATTTTATCACATTGATTTCAATAATGTCACAGACATATATCTATATCACTTCATACTACACAGCTTTTGAAAAGGGGATGGACAAAGAATATTAAAATGAATTAGAGAAACACAATCTTACACTGCTAGCAGCTGTTTATCGTATTTCTCAAGTCTGGTTAGTTAAATGCCAAGGCATAGAATTATCAGTTTAACTACCATGACTATAGAAATAGGAAAATTAATTGCCAACACTGAAAGATTCTATAAACATATACAAGAATTGGCTTCATGTTTCATAAAACATCTCAAATTGTGAATTTTCCTCAAAAGTCTTCTCAACTTAAAGCTGACCAATCAAATTCTCCTTTATCTAAAATATGAAGAAATTCTTAAGAATTTTAAGAAAATGTCAACTAAGGATGTTTTATGAAATTGATGCCTCAACACATCTTTAACATTTTGTAGGTAGATATTCTGTGAAGTCATTTAAAGCCCTTCATTTAATTTTCCTTCTTAATTCATACTATATCTATTTTCTTTAAACTTGAACCCCAAAAATAATACCCTCATTTTTTTTCTGAAAAATCAAACAAGTGAATCAGAAATGTATTGTATTGTACCAATGGTCATTAAAAGGGATGCACTTTCAGATTTGTTAAATAATACACATGTAATTTTGGTACTCTTTGAAAGAATCCAAATTATCATGAAAATTTTGATTATTTAAATTTACTACTTTCACAATATATCTAAATACCAGATAAAATAAAAAACAACAGTATTTACTACACCTACATACCCGTAACTCCAAATCCTTTAAACAAAAAGGGGAGATAATTTAATAAAATCATGCTTTCATGTTAAAAACCATGTAATGGCGACTAAATAAATTTGTGTTGATTAGTGATCTACAGGTATATAATAGTTGTATATTTATGATGTAAATATAAAATACTTGTGAAACACTAATTTATTTATAAAAATAATATCAAAAAATCTTTTTCTGATTTCAAAATTTGCTGACATTGGTAATTTTCCATTACCCAAAACTTTCTTATTGTATTGTTTTAAAGTGAACCAGGCTAGCGTGTTTATTAAAAATCCATGCAATTTGCCAGCAAATTTTGACTTTACTAAGCCATTGGCTTTGAACATTGTTAGCTGACAAATATTTCATTCTAAATGTAAGAAAAACAGTATGAAAGAATTTGTAAATTAAATACCCTGAACAATTTGGGATCTTCTATGGCAAGAAAATCTCCCTCAAGCTGCATGGCCTCTTCTAAACTCTGTAGAAACTGTTTCTGAAACTGGGAAATCTCATGAATGTTCCCAAACAAATGTTCTACATCTTCTGTAGACAAAAATGTCTCCTCCTTCAATGGTTCTAAGTATCTTTCTATCAAAAATTCTAAATCCTGTAAACATAAAGGAGTTAAAGTATCAACAGAGTAAATTCAGATACATTAGTACATGTGTGTATTGTGAAATCTTTAAAATTAGAATAACTTAATGTAAATTGAATTTAGAAAAAAAATTTGAAGTTGATTGCATTTCATGGTCATTTTCACAAAATTTTGTCTGTTAAATTTTGAAATATCTGAGAAAGTCTCATTAAATTAAACAAATTACCTTTTTTTAATATAAATGATTAAAAGACAATCTTAAATTTTGCCATTCAAATTATCAGAGACAAATAAAACCCCTGGAATTATACATAAGTAATGCATGTATACCATTTTCACA
Organism: Geukensia granosissima; assembly: GCA_032357055.1. NCBI lineage: Eukaryota > Metazoa > Mollusca > Bivalvia > Mytilida > Mytilidae > Geukensia > Geukensia granosissima. The sequence goes on along the minus strand of JAULBM010073036.1, from coordinate 1,770 downwards.
ACACATATTTTAAGGTATCCGGACCATAATTACCCAAATCACTAATGAAAAGACCCGCATTACTTAGAAGAAACTAACGTAATGACCTCGGTAAAGATCAGTAATCTTTGGAAATCTTTTGAAATCTTTAGTAAATCTTTTGATTATTAAAAAAGGTTTTCAGAGAATGTAAATATCTAAAATAAATTCATGTCATGAAAAAATTAAAAAAAAATTTTTTTTATGAATTTATTGTGAAATTTATGAATATTCAACCGCCATTTGTATTATGGTCTGCATACCTTAATTTTTCATGAAAAGTTAAAAATCATAGCTTTTTAACCATTTTGACAAAATTGAGACATGTTAAATTTCATGAAAATTGGCCTTATATTGCCTCTTCAATAATATATTGAAAAAAAATGTTTTATATAAAATATATATTAGGGAATTAAAAAAATTTCCCAATACTTTTGTACGAAGACCACATCATTGCCTACACTGATTATTATAAATAGTCGACAATAATAAGAAATTAATAAATGTGATTCCATCACAAGCAAAATATCTAACAAGTAGGAAGATTAGTTTTACAATGTGGTCACTACTGGACTAACAGTATGCATCTTAATATGTCAATAAAAATGTTTCTGACACCAATCAAACTGCTTAAATTAGACTTCTGTCCACACAAATGTGCTGTATGTGAATCTCCTGTTCAAGCATTTAATTTGTTTAAAAATAAAAAAAAATTACAAAAAAGACTTCTCTTCAGACTGGAAAGTTATCAATTCTATCAAGTATCCAATAACACTTTAATACATGTTATAGTAAAATAAAACCCTCATTTGATGAGATAATAGTTTGGATCAAATGTAAGTAGTTTCTGGAGATACTAAACATATATCAATGAAGAATGTTACCCAAGAAAATAATAGTATTTTATTTGATCCATATCCAAAGTTTCTGTCATATAGGCCTGCTTCTTTGTTCGAAGGAGTTGGAATAAATGGATCAAATAACATACTTTAACTATGGACTCACCATTTGGAGAGAATTTCTTCATATGACAATGAAAATTGCTTTATATGTTATAAATTCATAAACGAGTGTGCTGACCTTAACATAAGCTCTTTCTGTGTCTATTAATTCCATTATGACTTTCCGTAACTTCTGGGCCTCTGACAATGGTTTGGTCCCCTGCAAACTTTCTGCTAATTTTGGATCCATGTCTGTCCGACATATGGCAGTCACCTGGTCTGCACTCTACATTTTATTTCAAAATGACTGTGTCAGTTTTAGTTTAACTTTCAATATGTTGAAAATGTTTTATTGTTTACATGAAAAAGGAAATTGAATGTAACTTCATCATTGTGGTTTATAGTGACCTTGACCTAATTGTGGTTTATAGTGACCTTGACATTTATAGCTCTTATTAACAATCATATACATACTTAACTATCAATAAAAACCTAAAAATCTTGAACAAGTGATACTCATAAAAAATATTTGCTGTATCACATTTTGTAATAAGCTTTGCAAGATAATTCACCCACTGAAAACAGAGCATTTTTTCGATTTGTATAAATGTTGCTATCACCAATATTAGAGAACTGATTTGATTTGAAAAAATATTGCACTCACCAATATTAGAGAATTTATTTCATTTGTAAAAATACTGCACTTATTGAAACAGAGGCAAAACGTGTCCTGTTGGACACAGATGCCCCCGCTCGGCAAACAGGAAGTAGATAGACGACAGATCTGAAAAGGGGAGACACGGTACAACTC
>JAULBM010073025.1:0-10028 GCA_032357055.1 Geukensia granosissima | reverse complement strand
CAAAAATTATCATTCAGACAAAGCTTTAGATAAAATCAGACTTGGGTGCGACAGCTGGGATAGGCGTTGCAGGGTGCAGGGATAGCTGTCGTTTCCGACAACTTGTGTCTAGTTTTTATTGCAAATGTTTATACTCTTTGTCAAGTTTTTATGGAGTGGGATTTTTTAACTTAATTTAATAATTTGTGCCTTTCAGCCATAGTAGTATAAAATCAAATGAATGAATTATCCCTTGTTCTACACAAACAAGAATGTTTTGGATACTATTATTTGCCCCTGCAACTCTCAACGGAGATTTGATGTTGAGGGTAAGTCATCTTTGTTTTTGGTGGGAGTGCTAAAGTTTTAGATAAAGTATTCTAAAAAAATCTGCATACTTATATTTGAACCCTCTCTCACAAAGCATATAAGAACTAATACTTAGAACATTTGAAAATTCCTTTTAGGTGAGCCTGAAAGCATTTTTGCATGTTATGTAATCCTATACTCTATGTCAAGCTTTTCTGGAGTGCGAATTTCAGGCTTTATTAATTTATAGGTGGGTTTCCGCCTTTGGATTTATTTTAAATCAAAAGAAAGAATTATCCCACTGTTAATGGTTCTTGCTTTACACATTACAAAAGTGTTTTACATACTAATAATTCGTATATGATTTGGGTGTACTGAAATAGGCTGACATGATTTGTTGAATTGACTTCCGGTAGCATTTTTTGATTTCGTTTATTTTTCGATAGACAATGTTGACCGAACTATGTTTGATTTCACCTTGTAAATTCCTATGCCATGACAATCAAATGCAACAAACATGTTTGAAAGGAATGAATTTGAATAAAATTTAATTACTAATAACCAAATTTAAAGAATTATAAGGATTAAAAGCCATTTTAAAGGAATTTATTTTAGTATGAACGAGACCAAGTCGCTCACAAACATATCATAAAAGTCCTTCGCACTTGCACTTTTTTCAATCTATAAAATAAACACCATTTTATATTAAGAATACAGTAGACAGTTTTTTTTCACAATGTATTTACCAATTTCAGCAAACTCTGACATATAGTTAAATTTCTTTATTATTGTTCAGCTTTGACCATATGTCTTCCAGTCTTGAACTTGCTTGTGCAAAGAACCACTTTGTAGGTAGACTTATGGCTTATTTCACTATTTAAATAACCCACAGAGAATTAAAAACTCAACACAGCTTTAAATAAATTGTGATTGCTAAAAATATTATTGCAACTTTACTTACTCTACAAAATCAGCACTATAACAAAATGGTAGACAATTTTTATGCGCCCGCCTTTAGGCGTCGGGGGCATTAATTTTTACCCCTGTACGTCCGTACGTACGTCCGTCAATTTTCGTCAAAGATTTCTCCGCTTGTGTAGGATTGATTTGATATTTGGTCTGAAGCATTATAATGGTGAGTTGTACCGTGTCTCCCCTTTTCAGATCTGTTGTCTATCTACTTCCTGTTTGCCGAGCGGGGGCATCTGTGTCCCCACGGACACGTTTTGCCTCTGTTTTCATAACCGTTTAACCTGTTCCAAAAAACTCTGGCATAGATTATAGTAATTTCTGGAATGGATTGAAACTTCCAGATTTTTAAAGTAGCAAAAATCTTAATAGAAAATAACTTTATCAGCTTTGGAGGAAAAGACTCAAATGTTAAATCACTTTCATAGAATACCTTTCACAACAGTCACTGCTGTTTGCATTGATTCGGTTATTTTGACCTTCATTCCACACTGAAAACTTTTGTGAAAGTGATCAGTTCTTGGACATTTGTACAGGTTGTATTTTTATAAAGTTTAGATAGGTCATTTTGACATTGAAAGATCGTTTTTAGTTCTCATCCCTTAGTTCCAATGAAGTAAACAATAAAAGAAATCAGAAATCACATGATATTTTAAAATGTTTAGTAAAATATGGATTTGCTGTAGCAGAGTTATTAAACTTATTAATAATTTTATATTAAAATGTCAATTTATTACGGTATATCAAGCATCATGTATAAAATCGTTGTTATTTTTTCTCATTTTTTTTAGTCAAGAGGGTTTGTGGGATCCAGAGAAATGGTTTCGATCTTTCGACAGTGGTGGTGGTGGAGAAAGGGTTTCTCCTCTTAACATCTCAGATAAAGAGAAAAAAATTGACAGAGAATATTTAGCAAAGAGAAGACCATCAGGTTTGTATATATGGCGAAAATGACACAAGGTTTGTTATTGTAGGTTTAACTGTAAAATGAAATCATCACCCACAAACTTCATAGTGCTTTTGCAATAATACAGAAAAGGAAAATAAATACAAATATTGCTTTGATAAATGGTGGTTTGTTTTTAATTTTTCTAACTTAATTGTTATATTTTATCTTTATTTATGAAATTACTGATATGTAATTTTTCTCTATATAAATATCTGAAAACCTTTGTTAATAATAATTTGATAATAAAATTATTATAGAATAATGTATATATCTAAAGATATCATTATGTTAATTTCTTTAAGATAATTGTAAATATTATATTCTCTAATTTCAAATGCATTTTCTCCTTTCCAATACTTGTCAGAGAAATTTTTGTATAACAAAATGTTGGTTAAATTGTCTCGAGTTACTTATTCAGAATGTTTTCATTGGCATTCTCCATTGAATCATAAGGGAAACAAGCTTCTCTAAGCTGTTTCTTGTGAGTTTCAATAATTCTCAACATTCAGTTGTTAAGTTTTTATCAGCTCAACAATTCTGACAATTAAAATAAAAAAAAAATAACCATCTCAAGATGAGAAATTTTTGTAATCCACCCAATACAGTTAGAGTATATATATTTAATATGCCTCTTGTTATAGTTGTAAACTGTCAGTGTTCAATAAAATCTTGAAAATCTAGAAAGTCTGGGTCTCTTTTATTTTTACATGGTTTATTATGGTCCTAAAACGTTAAATGAATTTGCAATGTCATTTACTGAGCATTTTAGGTTGAATGGAACACATTGAGCTTATTTTCACTTTTGAACTTCAGTTTGAGCCCAATTACAGCTTCGGTCATGATAGTATTTTTGCAATGTTTGCACCTCAAAAGTCAGATGTATACAACAATATATTAACACAGGTTAACATATGCAAAACATCATTCTTTGTATAAATCATGTTTGGACACATCTGTTACAGATCCAAATTCAAGTATGAACAGACTTACAGCAGTTGTCATTGATATTGCCAATCATAGGCTTTTCAAATCGGTTAAGAAAGAAGAACCAGAAAAACAGTAGTTTAATAAACTTTTGTTTGCTAACAAAGGTTTTGACGCAATCAGTTTAAGCAATATCCTACATCAAAAATCCATCAAATCTAAAATTCCACCTTATTTTAAAGATCAGTCTGTACCAATCATTTCATATACCTTTATCACACCTATTGCAAAAGTCTTCAATTACGATTGCGTTAGAATGAATAATAACTGTATTGTATTTTAAGTTTTTCGGATGTAAATCTTGATTATACTATCGCAAATAACGGTTTACCTGGCTCCGCTACGCTTCTCATGGTAGACTCAATTTGCAATAGAAAATCCATGATTTACATCCTCAAAGCTTAAAATACAATACAGTTATCTCTTAATTTTTTTTATCCTTGTTGGTGTTGAATTAAAAATTAAACAGTTGGATGAGATAGAGGGGTTAATAAAAATTACACACTTTATTGTTTAACTTTTATGATTTGGTAGGTAATAGGTTTTAATGTCTACTTCGTTAACAGATCCAAAGGAAAGACTAAAAGAAGAAAAGGATGGCATTGTACTGAGTCCCCAGAGACGTAGTTTTGGTACTGGATGTCATGTCACAACGCCAACTATCACCAGACAAGTCAGCTGTCCAGCAGATTATAAGGATGACAGTCGGTAAATATCTTGAATCTGCTTTTAGAAGCTGATCAGAAAATTGTTGACTTAATAATTTTATTTTGCATTGAAAATAATGAATTAATGAATACAAAATTGTTAGGTTTTTGGGGAATATTTACTGGTTGCATTAAAATAAGTTTCATTTATTTGTCTTTAGGCAAAAAGGGTGAGTTAGGATTCATGTAACGCCATCAGGGTTTTTTATTTCTATTTTTGTACCTGCATTTAAGATGGCTGCAACCACAAATATTGGACGTACTTTACCACCTTACTGTGCTACCTCGTTGTGCAATTTAAATTTTTCTCCTGATATGTTCATTTTTCACATATGAAAATGTGCAAAAATCTTTCTTAGATTTCAAAACCGCAATGTAAACATCAAATTACTCCCTAAACGTTTTGAGAATTTCCCTCCCACATGTCCCATGAAAAGCATGCTTATACAGAACTTCACTGGACAATATTCTAATAAACCAACTGTAAATTATGCTGATGTATTGGAGGGTATGTAAAAAAAATAAATTTGTCAAACATGATGTTTTAAAATTGGAAAAAAAGTCAGGCGTTTTCATCTGTTTTAAAACAAGCAAATGTAGTAAGTAAATATATTTAAAAAATGCATTATTTTGGTAATACCAGTATCGAAAATTTATGTAATAATGGGGTCTTGTCCCAGTAATATGCCAATATATTTGCTAGTCAGACCAGGGAAATATTTTGGCATGTTACCTAGAAAAAACAAATTATTACAATAATAATACTGAATGTCTTGACGAAATATTATTCCCTATTTGTAATATTGTCAAAATGTATTTATTCGTTTTTTAACATCAATATTCAAACATCACCTCATGAATATTCATTAACAGGAACACCCACAGCATGTGAGGCATATTACCGAGGGAATGTGCCAAATATTACACTTGCACATATCACTGCAGAAACTTAAATGAATTATAATAAAACTTGTTAATATTGTAAGGGTTGTGATTTCAGATTTTGTTGAGAAAAGTTTATGCATATAGCGTTCAGATCTTGATATATAGTTAATCTACATTCACTTAAATCTAACATAAACATAGTACAAATATTACTTTTAAAGCAATGTAAGACGTATAGGCAGTGGAAGAATACAGATAGACCGGGATAGGGAACCTCAGAGAGAGCGAGAACGAGACTTCAGAGCAATTAGGGACAGGTTTGATGACAGAGACAGAAGATTTGACAGAGAACAAGGGTTTAGAAGAGAATATCACGATAGGGTAAATTTTCATCATCTACAAAGATTAAGCACCAGTCCATAAAGGCTACAAATATTTTGTTTGATACTTAAATCATACTAAGGTACAAACTGTGGAATAACTTGGAAAATGGCTGGCCACAAGAGAAATTGTCCCAAACCTGCAAATCTTTCACTTTATAATTGTGCGTTATCTCCCCTGTTGGGGTTTTTGCATTATCCAAATGAAATATTTGTAGGCTTTTTAAGGAAGTATCGCCTTTGTATGATTCTCAGTTTTCAAATTGAATAATATATGTCTACATGAAATAAAAAAGCTTATGCCATTTTTGCAAGGACATGGAAATAAACAGTAATTCAATGTGCATTGAATCTTTAAACTTACTGTACTCCATGCACATTTGATAATGCCAATTGATTTGCATTAGGTATGAATGGGGTATTAAACTTGAAAAGCAGAGGGAAGCATGCATATTAAATTGATCTTATCAGATGATATAGTATAGGTAACTTATAGACATGTTAAATTCATAAATTTGAGAATATACAGAACATAATAAAGTTTTAAAGATTTCATGAAGTTTATATAACAGAAGCTTATCATATTGTGTTTTTTTGCAGAGAGACTTTAGCAGACATTTCAGTAGAGACAATGGTAAGTGTTGGCCTTAAACAAATGTTAATTGTTTTAAGTATAGGTGTTGTGATCATGCAGACATGTACAAATATAAATACCCAGTAAGGCCAATTAAAAATAATTTGTAGATTTTCATTCCCACCTGCCAATAAAAAATTTGACAAAAATAACAAAATTTGAGACAGGGCAATTGTAAAAATGTTTGGTAATAGTCACAGTTACAAGGATTTCTGTCTCCAATTCTGGACTGGCCTAGGTTTAATAGATTTTACTGCATATCTTTGTTCAGTTAAGGGCAAATAATATACATTAAATTATCTTTTAAGGTTGTTTGTAGGAAATATCTGTCAGATAAAAATAGAAAATAAAATCCTCACACCTGCCCCAATTTTATTTCAAGAAGTAGATGAACATCTAGTTATTAAGTTTATTTGGCTTAATAGACAAGTTCTTTGATGAAAGAAAATTTTGAAAAGATATATTAATGTTAAATCAGTTTCAAGTACTCTGTGGTTTTTGCTACATTTCTCGAAGACAACATTCCCTAAATTACATTGCTTTTCTTGGCAAGGTAATCAAAATGTGAATCTTTAATGAGAAATGTAATTAATTGAAAAAGATCCTTTGAATATATTGGTAATTGAAATCTGTTATTGAAGGTCGGCAAAGGCGTGATTCCTACAGACATCATGAAGAAGAGGAGCCAGAATGGTTCTCTGAAGGTCCTACAAGTCAGAATGATCGTATAGAGTTACATGGGTTTGAAGGTCCCAAGGAGGTCACAGAGGATAGGTCAAAAGGCAAAGGTGAAGATGAGGAAGAAGATAACAATATGGATACTGGTTTCGATGAAGAATATCATGAAGAACATGATGAAGCTGAAGAAAAAGACACTAGTACTGCTAAGAGTAAGTGTGTTACAGTTTTAAAAAGGAGTTTTCATTAAAGACCCAGAAGCTGGCAAATTTTGCCAGGTATTGCTGTAATTTTTTCCAGTTTCATTTTTGGACAATAAAAAATATACCTGTTCATGTAGATGTTTTCTGCCTATTTTTCCTGCTATTTAAAAATCTACTGAACACACATGGAGACTTAAATTTGAAGAAATCAGATGAAAAGAAAATATTATTTCAGAATTATCATGCTTTAACACTTCATCATACAAAACATACATGATATATTAAATTTGATTTTACAGAAATAGTAGTTCTCTATAATAAGTCATTTTACAATTTCCCCAATATTCTTGTTTTGTTTTGCAGTGTCTAAAGATCATTGACTTTTATTATTGCAGAAGTTGCAGATGTGAAAGAAAGAAATGGAAGCTTGGAGACCAATGAATCAAGTTCACCTGAAGAATCCAACAATTCTGATAGTATGCATGTCCAGTCTCCACAGACAAACAACCTGTTTGACTTCAATGAGTTCTTCAAGATTGAAAACCTTCCTGGTTTGAATGTAAGTCTGGTGGAAGTTGTATGTTGATTGATTGATTGGTGTTTTATGCCTCGTCGGCAGTATTGCAGCTATATCGTGGCGAGAACATGATTACACTTACTAAAATGGAATCAAAATAATCAGTACTAAAATGTTGATGGCTTTAACATAGGGGAATAAGATTATTATTATACCTTGCATAATAAAGAACTTATTCTATTGGATGGAAAATAGTCACGTGATATGAAATGATTAAGATATTTTTGCTTCCAATTGCCACCAATTATGACCAACCCATTTGTCCCCTTAACACTAAAATAACAGGTTTAAGGGGTACCCAACACCTAAGGGAAATAACTCTCTAAGATCATCTAAACATTTTAATCAAATATCATTTTATATTAAAGAAATGCATCTCAGTGATCAAAATTTTTGATGATGAAATTATATATATTATATATCTATTGAATTAATTCTAGAGAAATGTATGGTTCAGTTTTCTTGAAATTTTCATATTTTCCTTCTTTCATCAAAGTAAATGTCTAAACAAAATATAAAGAAAATTAAATGAATGGAATTTATTTTCGTGATGGTGTTGGGTACCCCCTTGAACAATGTCTGTAGAACAAGCCTATTATTACACTGGTGAATAAACTGTTACAATTACAACATTGATGGAATATATTTATTAGTAGTAATAATCATAATAAAAGTAAATAAACTCAGGTAATTACAACAATTCCATAGAATAACCCCTCTGATTCCATGAGTGAATAACACAAAAGTTGAATTATGCAGCAAAATTTTTTTGATGTTTGTATGGTATAATAAAACAGTTATGTTATTATTTAACTGAGAAATGTAGCAAAATTGCATGGAAAGACATTTTGACAGAAGGAAATGCCATGGCCTTTATAATTGCAAACCTTCATCTGTAATCTATCCAAAAAAAAAATTATACTTACATTAACATGTACAAATATTCATTTCAGGAAGGACCAAGTCCAACGGCAGAAATACAGACTGGATTCCAGAGTCGCTTCAGTCAATGGTTCTCCAGTCGTCATGGAGGTGGTAGTATGGGTAACAGTCGTGAGAACAGTCGTAGGTCCTCTATTAATGAAGACTTTGGTTACTTAAATGGTATGTGTTTGGTGTTCATATTATTCCTTGGTTGCCGTTTGTTTAAATAATGGTTTTATATGTAAAATCTTGCAACATATTATGCATGTGATATAGTAGAGTGTCTTACATTCTGACCAATACTATTCAGGATGTTTGTACAATTTTAATGTAAAAAAAGGGAACAAAACTACATAATTAAGATTAATTTGATCAAAATGATTTACTATACAATACATACTTTAGTGGAGCAGGAGTTGCTTACCCTTCTGGAGTACCTGAACTCACCCTGGTTTTTGTAGGGTTCGTGTTACTCCAGCTTTAGTTTTCAGTGTAGTGTTGTGTGTTCTATGTTTGTATTTCGTTTCATTTCGTTGGTCATGAGTCTTGTCTGTCTTCCGACTTAACGATTTCTGACTTCCCCTTTGGTATATTCGAATTCCTTTTCCAAGAGCTTCAAGACATTTTTATGAAAAATGTCAATTCTAAAATATTGAATGCAGACTTTGATGACTTTATTGCATTGTAAATACAATACCTTTGGTATAATTGAATCTGTGCTAGTGTTTTTTTTTTTTTTTTTAGAAAAGAACTTGTGAAAATTTTATCTTTTATGCCCTTACCTTTAGGTGAAGAGGGCATTAAGTTTCACCCCTGTATTTCCATCTGTCAGTCAGTTTTCGTCAAAGATTTCTCGGCTTGTGTATTTTAGATTGATTATTTGGTCTAAACTGCAGCATTATCAAGGTGAGATGAAGCGTGTCTTCTCTTTTCAAATCCTTCACATGTCTAAATCCTGATTGCAGAGACGGGGGCATCAGTGTCCCATGGACCAATCTTCTCTATTTAAAAGAAATAATATGGAATACATGCAAGAAAGACATGACCCTCATCCTCCATAACTTCATAACAGCTACCCAGGTGGTGTTGTTTTTTTGTTTTTTTTTTTTAATAAAATTGTTGTAAACTAACTGTTGATTGATTTTGGGTTTTTAAATTTAAGAAAAGGTAAATGTTTTAAATCATGAGAAAGCTGAGAAGTGTTCCATATGTGATTAGTGAAGGGTGTTTGTGGCAGTGAAGACAGTTGAATTAAAAATGTTTTGGCTGATTGAGTGATTCGTGAAATTTCCTTATAACAAAACATACTCCAAAATCATTTATAGATTTGTTTTACAACCCATGAATAATTTTTTTCTAGAACATCCCTGAAACATTGACATATATCATTTCAGAATTGTTAAGTGGAACAAGAAGTCCAATTGTTCCATCGCCTCCACCAAATACAATCAACTCTATGTATGAAAGATCAGTTTTCATGACACCAGCAAACAGTACATTCTCTGACAAACCACAGTGTATAAGTATGGACACGTCTGTCTCACAGAAAAACATCATTGCACCAATGTTGAACAGCCTCTTCCAGAATTCTGGGACGTCACACCACAAACGAAATGACAGTAGTAAGTTTCTTAGTAAATGGTTATACATGTATTTTGTGTGCTAAGATTGATAGGCCCAGACTGTGAATAGTGTGCAGTCTTCCCGAAAGCTAGAATGTTGTGCCTGTCCTTTGGTCAGGCCAGCCAAGGGAAAACTGCCTGACCAATCAAATTTGTGCCTGACCGAAATTTTTGAAAGAAAACAACGATATGACCAGTCTGCTTTCGACACCTAATGCACAGGAAGGG
>JAULBM010073014.1:0-10028 GCA_032357055.1 Geukensia granosissima | reverse complement strand
CTGCCATTTGTTGTAGCTCTATTTTTGGCTTTAAAATGAGTTAAATATTCATCCATATACCAAATTTCACTATTGTACAAAATAATGGGTTTAATTAATAAATCAAAAAGTTTACAAGATAAATCAATAGGAACATGTCTAAATTCTAACATGTATTTTTTAAGAGAAAAAAGTGCTTTCAACCCCTTCTTTGATAACTCTAGCATTGACTTTTTAAATTTGCCTTTACTATCAATAACATTACCAAGAAAATTATATTCATTTACTTCAGCAAGTATGTTATGCTTATATTTAAAATTAACATGGTGATCATTCTGGTTTTTAAAACCCTGAAATATCATTACTTTGGTCTTCTTTGTATTTACTGTAAGCTGCCATTTATAACAATATTTTTCTATTTTATTCATAGCAGCTTGTAGACCAGCAGCAGATTCTGAGAGAACTATCAGATCATCTGCAAAACTCAGACTATTTAATTTGGTTTGTTCAAGACAAAGAGGTTGACAGGAATCGTCAAATATACTGTGTAGATCATTAATAAAGCAGTTGAATAATGTCGGACTTAAACTGTCCCCTTGTTTCACTCCCTTTTCTATTTTAAAAAATTCTGAATATTCATTATTGACTTTTATTGCTGATTGGCAATTATCATACATATTTTGAATAACTTTGAACATCTTGATACCAATTCCATTTTCCTTTAACTTATAAAGTAATCCATCATGCCAGACTGTATCAAAAGCCCGTCGAAAGTCTACAAAACAGGAGTAAATTTTACTCTTCTTTTTTGTAATATATTTTGAAATTAAAGATTTTAGTATGAAAATACTATCTGTGGTTCGATGATTGATTCTAAATCCAAATTGTTGGATAGAATACTTATCATCATAAAAATCAGTTAATCTGTTATTAATTACAGCACTGAATAGCTTTGCTATACAGTTTTGTAGTGAGATTCCTCTATAATTATCAAGATTTAATTTGTCCCCAGATTTGTGGATTAGAATTATAAAAGATTTTCTCCAATTATCAGGATATAAACCAGAGTCTAGAACCAAATTAAAAAGTTTGGTAATAGCTTTATTAGTGGCAACACCACTGAATTTTATTATTTCATTTGTTATCTGATCTGGTCCAGCACTCTTACCAGTTTTCAACTTTTTAACACATTTATTTATTTCAGAAATAGTAAAAGGTGCATCAGTTATATCATTAAAAGGGAGATGATTTGTATCATTCTTTAAGTTATCTTCTACTGTAAATTTAAAATCTGAATCAAAATCATATGATTGTCCCTGATTCTTAAAGTGTTTAATCATTTCTGGAAAACCAGCCTGAATCTCCACTTGCTTATTGGAATCCTCATATTTTAATAATTTTAGAAGTTTCCAGTATTCTTTGGGATCTTCATCTCTAAGGTTTAATAATTTATCAAATAATTCATTTTTATAGAGGCGCTTTTTCTTTTTAATAAGTTTTTTACAATCTTTGCTATATTTAAAAAAGCTTGCTCTTAAAGTAAGGTTAAATGGCTGTTTTTGTAATAAATTACCATAATGAATAACAGTTTTCTTTAAATCTAATAGTTCGCTATCTTGCCATGGTTTCTTTTTTCTAGTTTTCTTTTTCTTCTGTATTTTAACTAATTTACATGCTTGTGAGGACAATTTTTGGAAAATATCACTTAATCTTTTTTGTGCCTCTTCAATACCATTTTTATCTTTCTCAAAATTTGTACATTCAAAGTTCAGGATATCTTCTCTTATATTTTCTTGTCCTAAAGCATTAAGTAATTTTGTTTTAGAAACATTTTCCCATTTAAAAATAGAATTAATCTTAAAACTTTTGTAATAAGTATTATGGTTTTCATCTTTTATGTGACATTTCAGGTGCAATACAATTTGTACATGATCAGATAAGTATGTTGGAACAAGAGTTTGGAAGAAGTTAACTGATTTTATGAGGTCAACATTGGCCAGTGCATAATCAACTGTGCTTGCTCCATTGGGTTTAAAACATGTCATATTACCCATTGTGTCGCCTACATAGCGACCATTTAATATTCTGAGTTGGGAGGCAATGCAGAGATCTAAAAGTTGTTGTCCCTGCGAGTTAAAAACGGAATCAACTGAGTTTCGTCTCTCTATATTTGAGTCGTGCAAATAACATGTTGGCAAAATATCCAGTAATGCATCATGTATGTGCCTTTCATTATCTATAAAATCTAAACGATTTGCCGTGCGAGCATTCAGATCTCCTATTAAAGCAATATCACCTTTATCTGATAACTGAATAATTTCGTTCTCTAATTTTATAAAATCATCATCATAAAAAGGGGAGTTAAAAGGTGGTATATAACAGGCACAGAGATATAGATCTTTTTTAAAACCAAAGAAGTCTTTTTCCAATTTAAGCCAAATACGATTTTTTGATGTTGATATATTGGTCAATTCAACTATTCCCTTATGTAATTTTGATTTATAAAATATAATTATTCCTCCGCTAAACCTTCGAGAACGCTTTGACTTTTTTCTACATTTTTGGATAACATTGAAGTTTGATAAGTTTATTTGCGCATCTGTGCCTTTCCAGGTTTCTAACAGAATATTTATATCAGAATTAAGACATGAAATAAAGAAGTCATCTCTGCACTTGTCTCCCAACCCATTTATATTCCATGAAGATACTGTCAAATTGTGTGTCATTATAAAGTATATAAAAGAATATGATGCAAATGATAATAATGATACATTTTAAGGTATGACATTTTATAATACAACAATGTATATATATAATAAATGATTCAACGCATATACATGTAATAACCATACCTTTCATATACAAAAAGAAAATATTTTCCTTTGTTCTAATATTGATATTATTAAAGAGGAATGACTTTTATCATATATATATGTTTTAAGAACATGAACCTAGTATACTGAATGAAAACATCAATATCATATTTTTAATAGTAAATATGTTCAAGTTATTTGAATTGAATCAATAGACTAATCTTTCTTTTTTCAAATTGATCAGAATGAAATGTCAAAGTAAAAGAGAAGAAAAACTTGAAAACTTCATTTTTCTTGTAAAGTTTCAATAATTTTTTTAAGAACAACATTTTAAAAACAAAACTTGATCTATTTGATCTCAAATAAAGACTAAAATCAATACAATATATTTTTACATTGAAATTGTACCATTGCAATTGAATCTGGGACAAAGAAAGACAACTCTATATTATATATACATATCTATTCTTTGGATGAATGAAATATATTGGTATAAAAATTTGTTTGGATTTTAGAGCAGACTTCAGCCCATTACAATGAATATGGGACAAAGAAATACAACTCTATTATAACTATTAACAGTTTTTGTAAATGACCTAAAATTATTATAATATATTTTTCTTTGGTGATTGGAAAAAAAAATTGTTTTGATTTAAGAGCAGAGTTAAGCCCATTACAATGACCTAAAATTATCATTATATTTTTTTTCTTTGATGATTGAAAAATCAATTGTATGAAGAGAAAAAAAAAATGTTTAATTGGGATTGTTTAAATTACATTATCTATATACCCATAATTATACATGTAAACACTGATAACTAGCAATATCAATTGTCTAAACAAGATGAACAATATATTTAGATTCCCAAAGCAATTCTTAATAGCCTCATGTTGATATTATTGCTGTTATTGGCATCATTAAACTTGTTATAATGACTTGTGTATTGATTATTGTAATATCCAAAGTCTTCTCGATTCGGACCTCTCCTGTTACCCCTTTGAGTAGAATTATGCTTTTGGTAGTTTTCAAACTTGTCTCTCCTACTATTTTGCACTCCTAGAATTGGATTTGTGACTTTTTTTATGTTCAATATATAGATACCTACACCTCTTTTTCTGTGCAAGTGGATCCCATCATAGAAATGTTTGAAACTTAGGTTATCATGCTCAATGTATTTAATATCATGAGCTGCACACAAGTTGAAGAGAAGTGAATTGCATTTTTCACGTTTTTCTTCATACCTTTTCGTTGCTTCTGGGTTTTTATAAAAACGTGGTAAAAGTTCGCTGATGAGAATGTTCGTATCCGGATTGATTTTCTTTGTTTTCACAATAAGCTCCTCCATTTTTTCGACTACGAAATCTGGACCTGTCTCGTCTAAGTCATTAGATCCCACTTGATAAAGGATGTTTGCAGTGTTGACACCTTTATCTTCAATTAGATCCAACGCACCCTGTAAAGTTTTGTCTCCTAGTGTTGTAATTTGGACTTTTCTTGACTTGTACATAAGATTTTTCTTCACATCCTTAACAATTGATGTTCCGACAATCCATAGTTGATTGTTCATATTTTGATTGTTTCTGTTTTGCTGTTTATCATTAGCAAATTTTTCTGTCTGTTGATTGATTGAATCAAGTTTTTTCAAACTTTGTGATGTCTGCTTAGACTTTTCCTCATTCTTAAGTGTGCAAATGTTTTCAGCTATTTCTGTATGTGCAACAGCTAATTTTGTACATTGAGATTCTAAGTTTTCCATCTTTTTCTGAAATATTGATTCTATTTTTTCCACAGTTATCTTATCAGATTGGTTACCATCATTATCCTCTTTGATTTTAGGAATTTTCAGGTTAAGCTGATATATCATGCTTTCAATACCATCTAATCGTTTATGTACTCTTACCAACTCCTTTTCCATACTTATTCTGCTCTCCTCTTGTGAAATTAACTTTTCCTTCAGGTACTTTACTTCACTACTCAAACTTTGTAGATGTTTATTATAGTTTTCTTGGCATTCAATAAATTTACCTTCTAATGAATGGAGAGCATGTAATAGTTTTTCTTCGATTCTTGTATTTTCACCCAAAGTTTTTGTTGGAATTTCTTTTACAGGGGAGGACACTGTTGATGTATGTTCAGATTTTTCACTTATATTAGCGTCTAAATTCATATCTAACAGAGTTGAGTCATTTAAACTCTGATCAATAACTTTTGGTATAGTATTTTCGTCATCAATAACTTTTGGCATTATTTCTTGAGTAGAAGTTACCTCATTTAGCTTAAATGCAGGAATCTGTATAGCTTTCATACTTTTTGTTGTTTTGTCAATATTTAATTTTGGGTTGTTTCCCTTTAAACATGTGCTGATTGATTGTTTCAATTCAGTGAATTCATTCTCGACCCAGGTTTGACAGTAATTCCCCTGGATTAAACATCTTGTCGTGGTATAGAATAAAGTTATTGTAATAAATTTAATGTTTTGATATGTTACTTGAACAAAAGTTTTGAACAAGGTCTCGTCTGGGCTCTTTTCGGCAAATGACTTTTTCTCGTCTTTTAAAAGCAGTTCTTTGGAGTTGATGGTTTGGTCAGACCATGAAACATTTACGTCAGGGTTTCTGCCAAGATCACAATAATAACGAAGGAGAAGAGCACGTCTCCAATACCACACAGATTTTTTTGTCAAATCGAAAGTAATTTGTTTTTCGTCGAGCGTGGGTTTGACTTGAGTTTCAGAGTTGGCCATTTTGTTTTCTGTGTTCATCTTATGGTTAAAAGTTCATGTATGAGTTGTTACCACTTAGTTTCTTTCATATTTGGTACTAATTCATGTCTCATTGCACCATATTTCTTTCAAAAAGTTACATTTTCGGCAACACAATTTTTACCGTGGGCGCAGCCATTAAACCGGAAGCTGTAATCATGTATGTATATGTTTTTCAGTTTGGCATATTTACCTTGAAAGATGTTTCTTTTTAAATTTGTTCATTTGATGATTTATTACTGGCTGTTTCATGTCCATGTTTATTGTTTACATTATTCATTGTTAGAATATAAAATATTTTATTGATTGTACAAATGTTTTTTGTTTAAATATTTAGTTAATAAATTTTTTTGTTTGAAAGCAATAGTTTGAATAAATCTTCATGTCCTATGGACTTCAACAGTGAAAAATGTGGAGACCCTATGCTTGAAGTGGCTGAAAAAAGTGATTGTCCTACTCTAATTTGCACCGGTCCTTTCTGCCTGATAAATATTGCACGGACCCTTAGGTCAAAATGTATAGCATATGTTGTGTGTATCTGAAAATATTGAGTCAGTTGGTATGGCTGGGAAATTATAATTTTTGCTTCTTGATTTGGTTTTTTCCATTCTGAAGTATTGTGTCCGATGGAAATTTTCATTTTGGAATTGCATCTAACTGAATGCTTAAACCAAGCGTATATGCGCAAGATGGGACAACAAGGAGAAAAAACTGAAGAAAAAAAAAACGACTGTAGGTCACAAATTCTGAGGTAAGCGATTATCAAATCACTCGCCTTGTAACATTAAGAAAAGATTAAAGATTTACAAAGAGGGGCGACATTTAAATTAAAAAGAACTGTGAATGGAAGCAGAATAATTAAGTGATCCCCATAGCACACACCTTTTGATAAAAGAAGTCAGTATTTTAATTAAATTAGTAAAAATGAAACATTTTTGAACTCGGGTTAACGATTGTCATATCGCTCTCCTTGCATGGTGAGATATATTTTTCAGAAAGTGAACTCTGTAAATTTTGTATATGGAGTACATTTGCTTTGAAGAGAACAACAGAATCGAGAAGAGAATACAAGTCCCTTGTTTCTGTTAAATTCTGAAATTCTGTCTATTTCTATTTTTCTTAATTTTGCAGTTGGTGTATTTACTCATGGCACAAGCAGTCCTCGTTTACTAAACTTGATGGGTTTGATGCCAAATCTGGATCAGTTTTGTTGTCACTAGCTTTTTTTTGGTCTTAATATTGCTACAAACAATGCACGTGGATTTGGGATTCAAACTGTTTAGTTCCTGGATATATGATATATATCTGCTTGATTCACCATTACCAATGGTCAGCATCACCTTTGCCCCTTCGAAAAAAACAGTTTTAAGAAACCCACCTGACTTGTCAGTAGTGGCACAGTTGCCATGAAAACCTTGATTTTTTGCATCAATTTATTTGCTGCGTTTCTATTTTCAATTGTGATTAGGGAAAACAAAAAGACCATTTGAATTCATTCTTTCAGTTAGTTTATTTCCATAATGAATTTTATGGTCATCCCATTGAAACTATTGTAACCAAATACCCTTTCCAGGTGCAATTGTATAGTTTTCTAAAGCTGCGCGAACAGAATATTGACTGATTAGCATCTTGACGCACATGTAGACAGTGTTATAGCTGTGTCAAATTCTTTCCACACAAGGTCGCCGTGAACTGCACCTGGATATCTTGTTAATGCACACTGGGCAGTCCAAAGCTGGTTGAAATTGAACATTACACATAAAAAGACTAATACTGAAAGACCTCCATGAAACTGAGAAACTGACCCCACCTTTCATATCAGATCGACACATAAAATCCATCCATACTGAAGTTGTATACCCAATCATGCATCGATCTTTCATCCATTACCACAATTTTGTTGTAAGACCAACAGGATTATCATTTCCTATGACTTTGTTTTTAGGAAATTTAAAAAACTTTTAAGAGACACACTTGAAATGAGATTAGCACTTTTCCTGTTGGACATAAAAATTGAACATATTTGTTAAAATTGAAAAGAGTTTGACTAAACATTAGATTAAATATGATTTTCCTCAGCCAGCTAAACCTGCTTTAATTTGTCTTAATAGTTTGAATTCAATGCAATTAATTTGAAACTGTTAAATTGTATGCATGATTAAATTTAAAGCAAAATATTTATCTTTGTTTAAAGATGATATGTCAACCTCAGGCAAGTCTAACCCATCGTCAGAAGTTATTTTTTCCAAGAATTTGGTGCCGTAGTCCTGGGGGTATTGAATATCTTTCTTGTGCCTTCTAAATCTCCGCTCTTACAAAGGTGGGTCAATTGTTTGAATCTAAAAATTTTGTCATAATTTAACACCATGTAAAATGTTTGGCCAGTGCAATAAAAATGTGCATTTACTGAACTCTTCAGTTAACGGCCAAGTGGCTTTTACATGACCGCTTGATATAACTGGAATTTGTCCTGATTTACATATATATTTTACCATATACTTCTATCGCTTTCTGGGCGAGCAAGATATTTATCTTAAAAAGTCTGTTTTGTAAGATTATCCCTTTTCTAGAACACGTGCAACAGAAAAGGAAACATTTGAAATGTATGACTACACCTAATTAAAGGTCTAGAAGAAAGTACATTAGAGACTTTTATGCAGCAACATCATGCTTAACAGTATCCTTTAGAGACTTTTATGCAGAAACATCACGCTTAACAGTATTCATGAACAGTTAAAGTACACAAAGATTTACCATTCTTTATTTTCATCTGCAGAGTTGACCATATCATTAAAAAGATCAAATAATGCACCTGGAGGTTTATTTCCCTTGCAACAGTACCCTGTAATATACTTTTCAGTGGCCATTATTTCATCCACTGATGGATTTTCTGACAATGAACCATAGTGGGTGACGTGTGAGGAGAATGCCACGCTCCAAGTAAAAGATTCCTTTTGTAGATTTCGAAAAAGATAAGAATAATGCCGCTACAAAAAGGCTAAATTCATCGTCCTCCCATTTTCTAGTGACAGTCAAAAGCCGTTGTTCCACAACCCAACACTCTTTTGTCAATTCTTGATAACTTTTTAACTTGTTTCCGTCCTCAATATGCATGAAATATTTGTCACTAGACATGATGCAACCACCAATTAATCAACCATTTACAATCCAAGCTAGAGTATGAAATTGTGAATGTTGAACGAGTCGTTTGTGATCCTTCCCAGGCTCGAGTTGCAATGAGGCATTTTTATTTGGAAGATGAGTAGGATTGTTCGTAGTTGTTTACCAGGAGAAAAAGCAGTTCCATATTCATTCCATCCTTCACTGTTTTCGGCATTATTACTTTTGGGGGTCTTGATAATCCGAATATATTGTGTATATTAAACTAAGAAGTTTGTGATCCTCCAAAATATAAGCTTGTGTTAAACATCTATAAACAGTTGAAAAAAGGTTTTTTTACAGGTTGGGGAGAAGCTGTTCCCTCAGAGGAAGGCCAAAAACAACCAGGGACGCCCTTTTAATAGGATTAGTGCCTCCAGACGGAGATACCCAGTGCCAATTCTTTCCGCGGCACAACCTTTGCGAAAGGGAATTATAGTATTAATACATTCTGTTCGAACTTAAGCTCGCTCCTTTAGCAGTTCCACCTGCATGCGGAGAAACCGAACAGCCTTTTTCTATACCCAGTTCGCCCTGTTGGGGAGCAAATTTTGAGGCCCTCTATCTGATCGCCAGCACAGCCGTGCCAGTAGACCATACAACGTGATTTGGCCATATCCTGCCTAAACCAGTATGTATCTACACAAAAAAGGGTCAATGACCTCTTTTAAGTACGTAACTTTGGATTTTTTTTAATAAAAAAATCTGCAACTATATCTGCATTTTCTTATAAAGCCTATAACATTATATCTTTGTCATTAAGATTAAGAGTGTGACGTGTTGTGTGTTTACTGTAAATAGACTAGTTTTTTCAGAGATTAAAATAGAATTCGGCACAAGAGCCTGTTAACAAAATATGAAGGCAAACGTTATCAGAAACCGAGTAAATGATCTCAGCTCTTTTGATGTTTGACACCAGTATTGTGCTGTTTATCGTAAAGAAGCACAAAAATACAAGATTTTTCTGCAATGGACTGTTTACACGAAAGTCAGCAGTTACTCTTGGAAATAAAGCAGGAAATGTAAAAATAAAAATATTTGTGATATGTTCGGAAACTGGAATGTTGTCCCTTTTGGGCTATGACAGCATCTATTCTTTTTTTTTACTTTGTTTACAGAAATGTTAATGTTACCGTTTTCCGTAATATCATTTATTGCAAAATTAATTTTGTCTTTCCTATTAACATGATCTGGCAATAAAAATCCAGATGCAGTTTCGCCTGGTATTTCTGAGGTCAAAATCTGTTCTGTAGCAGTTGATATGTAGGGTTGATTAGTATATTCCGTAGTATTAAAATTTATTTATTTTACCATC
>JAULBM010073013.1:0-19768 GCA_032357055.1 Geukensia granosissima | reverse complement strand
CAGCTGACTAGAAAGCTACTGAGCCAAGGGTTTCTCAGGGAAAGATTAGAGTCATCACTCCGGAAGTTTTTCGGTCGGCATCATGATTTGGTTGACCGGTACGAAAAATTCATTTCACAGATGACAATGGATATCATCCGACTGTCATGAATACAAATCCGTTGCTATACCGATTGTGACTAACATCGATTGTGACTATACACAGGCTTTGACTACTGAATAAAACGACGGGTGCCATTAGTGGAGCAGGAGTTGCTTACCCTTCCGGAGCACCTGAAATCACCCTGGTTTTTGTAGGGTTCGTGTTACTTCAGCTTTAGTTTTCAGTGTAGTGTTGTGTGTTGTATGTTTGTCTTTCGTTTCATTTTGTTGGCCATGGTCTTGTCAGTCTTCCGAAAGCGATCACTTCATTTTAGATAATTTTATAAGTAAATATATTTTATCATCACAATTTTATAAATTTTATAAATACAAAATGATTTATATACAATGAATGTACATTGACGGAAAATATCAAATTTATTTGTACGAGCTTTAGAAACGGGTAACATGTCGCGGGGCTTCGTTGAGCATTTTCGCCCGTTTCACAACGATTACAGAGGACTTTCCGGCAATGTACATGTATTGTTTTTATCCTGCATTTCTTAAAAGGTAAGTAAATGGGTAATTTTTTTTTCAATATTGTATGGTCGTTTCATAATTTCTACATTTTTCTAAGAACGCGGACGTTTTTTAAGACAGTCAGCTGATTTCGGAATCAAATATTCCGACTCGTTCATAATGCGTTGGGATAAAGGGAGACAATATTATGCTAATATACGAATATCACTTTGCTATATTCGTACACTCTTATTGTATAATAAAACGCTTAATTGCAGGATAAATAAAGTTTAATTTGTTCAACTTAATGTTCTATTGGAATTAAATGTTTGTATATGTAGGATATCATTACATGGTTCATGAAAGTTTCAATAAAAGACTTAATATAAATGTTTTTCTTTAAAGAATAAACAAAGGACGGATGACAGATAAAACTAGAAATCATGTCACAATTTTTTTTTTTATTTAGTAGTAACGAAAGAAAATAATTCATTTGATTTTTAAAACATAAACGCTTTATCACACATCAGCATCGTAATGGAGTCTAACAAAAGGTAGTTGACACAAAAACTGCTCAAACAGGAATACGTTGCTCCTCGGTTTAGGTCATTACTTGAATCCACAATCTTGTCGACCAATAAGGAATATCGGTTTCAAATGTGAAGACTATTATTTTACTGTGAAGAAGCAGTACAAACAAATAACAGGCGATGTAACTTATATTGGATAGGAAAATGGACAATGCTTTAAAGAAACAGGAACAGCTTAGCCTTCCGGACCCGGTTTTGGTGAGGTTTGTTTTCTTCATAGTTGTATGTTTGTTTTTCTTTTTATGTGCATATGTTTTATGATTCATCGTGTTCGTGTTCTCGAGATTGCCGTATCTGTCAACTTCCCTTTTGTGTGGTTCGCAGAACATAATTTGGAAGAAAATGCTATCAAACTTTCCCATAAGGTGCTACCTTATACTAAGTCCGTCTGTGGCAACCATCTTGGTTTATTGGTGGGAATGCAAACATAATTTTGGTAGAAGACCTTCTTAGGACCAGTTTGTTTACAATTGACTCAGTTGTTACAGACAGGAAGATATTTAAAATATACCACCCCTCTTTTTCTTTTTTAAACGGCAAACATCTTGGATGCAGGGGGAATGCTGGACACAATTTTGGTATAGAACCATTCCATCTAGTTTAGGTTACAATTGGCACAGAAGTTTCAGAAAGGAAGTTTAAATGAAAAAATAATTAACTTCATTCTAAAGTATCAGCTGCACTTGAATTTTTATGAAATTGTTGAGAGACGGACGACAGTCGAACTGTGGACGAAATGAAGACGACGGAAGCCAAACGATGACAAATGCTCACATCGCAGTTAGAGCCGTCATTGGTCTTACCAAAGTCTCGGGATGCTTCCGTATTTTGAAGAATTATATCCCGTATCGAAAAAGTATTTTAATATAGCCGAAATGGTAAAATATATAAAGTTCTGTGTTTTGTTTAGGAAAACCAGTACACTTGCCCTACGAAAGGAATTTAAGCCTATGAAAATATGTATATGGCAAGGTATGTTCATGTTCCGGATAGATTTATGGTAACGTTTCACTTATACAAAATAAAAACATCTTCATTTACGGAAGATACCTCGTACAAAACTGACACTTTGGTAAGCCGGAATTGAGACACCTATTCAGTATTCAGATGTCAATATCCCATGCATTATACTGGAAAATGAAAATCCCGTTATTATTGATATAGATTATCACTCTTCATGTAAGAATCTTTCATAAGAATATCAATTCTACTATTTTTCATTTTCAAATATTTTTTAAATGGATTAATATTGTTAATATAATATGCGAATGCATATTAAACGCTAATCCATGTAATATGACATTCTATAAAAACCCTGAAGTTATCACCAGTAACATTTTGTAAGTTACCTTTTGTTACGGAAGACTTTCAAAATCATATTAATAGCATTATTTTTCGATTTCACACAATGTATCATCTTCAATTGACATCAAATGTCAATATTATTTTTTAAAAGTGCATTGCGAAATCCTATTTTGAATGTCGAATGCCTGCAATCATGAACAATAACAATGACTTTGCAAATTAATTTGCAGAATTATTTTGAAATCTTGTCAGACTGCCAAATCAAGACTATCAACTAATCAGTTAAGGACGGCGTAGTGATTGGTTTATAATGTTTGCCTTTGATAACAAATATCTTAGCAACAGAATCGGTAAGTCTGTTATACGGAATCGTTTGAAGGTCATGTGAAATAGTTAATATACAATAAAAACAAAAGAAGTTAAATATTTGGTTACATAACAATCTGTAAAGTAATGATTATCTGTCATAATATCTTATGAATTCTGAAACATTTTAAATAAAGCATAGATTCATTTCTAGGACACATCTATACAAAATATAAAGGCTTGACATAAAATTTATTAAACGGTTTTACAGAAATTTGCTGCATTTGCTAAAATTCCGAAACACTGAAAAAACGGAAAGGCCTCGAAAAGTAACGCACTTAGTAGTAGTCCCTGTCGTCGGATTTGGCTTCCCATTTCGATTTGTGTGGATTAGAGTGCTTCTTTTGCTAAGTTTAAATCTCTGACTTTCTATGTTTCAGTTCTAATGCTTCTGATGAGAGGTTACTCTTTGAAATGTACATATAGATTACCAAAATTTTCCATATTTATTTAACATTGGCAAATTTTATTGTTAGTTATCCTCTATCCTCCCCCTCTCTCTCTCTCTCTCTCTCTCTCTCTCTCTCTCTCTCTCTCTCTCTCTCTCTCTCTCTCTCTCTCTCTTTAGGATACGTCTGCGTAGAAAACGTAACTGTTAATATGTTAATATCTTGTAGCATAGAATTAATACAGTGAGTTTGCTCCAATGCGGGGTGCACTTCATTCACAAAAATTACATAGAGGAGCGTTAACCCTAACCCTAACCCTAACCCTAACCCAACCCTAACCCTAACCCTAACCCTAACCCTAACCGCCATGTTAGGTTAATATATCCGGGCACACCGTCTTCCACCAATAACGGAGCTGACCTACATGATCAATTGAATTATCGATGAAAATTTTATTGTTAACCAACCAAACAAAGCGTTGACACCATGCACATTGAAAGATCTGTTGGGTTTGAAAAATGTTTTGAAAAGCTTAAGCTTCTAAGACCTCTTAATTTTGAAAAATATTAGTAGGAAAAATGATAAGTCGGTGAGCAGTTCGTTGTCTAGTTCGTCATTTTTAAGCATCTGCGGCGGGTTTAATGCAATTCTACAAGGTGGAAGTAACTGGCAGAAAAAGTATTACTATGATATAAATTGAAGCATTTGGAGTTTGAAGAAACTTCCTGACAGGAAATTAAACCGCTTAGGAACATAAAATAAAAAATGGAAATTTTTTTCATCATAACACTTTCACAAGACCATGTCAATAATAGTCATTCTGTGTGTCAAATTTGTGTTGACCTCTTGATTTCTGTACATTTAGTATTAATCTGGATTTAGATAAACCCAAAAATCATTGAAAGTGTTAATGCAATGATTTTCCCGCATTCCGGCCAAAATTGATCAGGGTCAAGTTGACCCTAGTTTTAGCAAGCCTTTTAATTTTGAGAAATAACAATAAAATTACAAATTAATTTTGCCTTGCGTTCAATTATTTTAAGCAGCCACTTCATTTTAATGGCTTTTTTTCATTCCTCATTATTTAAGATTTTATTATGAAAGAACTTTATTTAAGAGCTCATTTGTCCTAAATGGTCACCTCTGCTTCTTCCCAAAGGTGACCTCTTACTGCAAGTTTGACTGTACCTCATTATGTTTTTTTTCACCCAACATCCTGATTTTCTCCAACACTTTTAATAAATCAGCTTTGTGTCAGATGTTGTGTACTGTTGGTTGTCATATTTTTATATATTGTTATAGAAATTTGAGATGTAATATGTTTGTCTAAGATACAGCTATTGAAAAAGACTATATTTAAAAATTACCATCTACATTCAGTTCTTCAGCAACGGACAATGGACGACATTTAAAATAAGGACTTTTCTTGGATTGATTGGAACCAAAACATTCAAATCTAGACGAACAAAAAATATTCATAATATTTCTTAGGATTTTATGAATCTTACAGTTAGGTAAGAATACTTTAAATACGTAAGCTCTACTGTCCTTAGTGCAATAAAATATGTAATAAATGTCTCCAATTTTAATTCGGTACCAAAGAGAAGATCGAAGCGTTAAATCTCAACTGGAATTCATTAAAAATTTTCCCCATTGAAGAAACCTTCCTGGCCTGTGTGCAGAAGTAGGAATTTGGTGGTATTGAAATCTGTAAAAAAAAGCATTGAGTTAAATAAATAAAGGCTATACAGATGTTCGCTTCAATAGTAATCAGCGAAAACTATAATATTTTTCACGATATTTGTTACACATTTTCATTTAATATTAAAGGGGGATAATCCTGAAACTTTCATTAAATGGATAATCCTTGTATCCTCCTTGATTTATCAATACTTTCAAAATAATAGATTTTTTTTATAAAACTTAGTGTAAATGTTTTCTGTTGAATAATAAACAATCGGCCAATATCTAAATTATTTGTACAAAGGAATCTACTCATGCGTAAGCAGATAAAGCATATAAGAAAAACGTAAGTGGAATTAAAAAAACTTAACATTTAATCTGTTTCTTATAAAATATGACGTATTGAATAAGATTGACACCATGTGTAATGTTCCGATTTTTCCCCATTTTGTCTTACCTTTCAGTTTTCTTTCGCTTCCTCTTCTGTTTGTCAAGAAAATACACTTTCCGCGTTTTCTTTGCAAAATTAAACTGACAACAAAATGCATTTTACTGTTGATATAAAAGAGGAAGATATTAGCATGTTTACTTATTTCGAAGCATATGTCCTGAATTATCAACCAACTACTAGCAATTTGCTATTACCATGGTATATTTTTTTTACTTGCGATGAACCTAAACGTTTTCAATTTTTACGCCGTTTCATTTTCATTAAATAAAACTGCATAAATTTCTCTCGCTATTATCAGGTTCAATCAATTTTAATTTAGCCTTTATGGGATATCTCTCTCACTGATGATAATTTAGCATTCTTGTACTGAAAGCAATAAAAACAGAAACTGGTCTTTGATTAAAATTTACATATATTGAGTTGATACCGGTTTTTGATTAAAGTTAACATTTATTGAATTAATTTTTTTTTAATAAACTTTTCTGGTTATTTTCGTTATATTTAAGTAATAATCCTTCATGTTTCCGAAAAATGATTTCCAATAAATCGAAACAGATTATTAATTTCAGTATTTTATAACTTCTATAACTTTTGCCAAGCTGTCTGTTCACATCGAATTTAGATATGGCTTATTGTAAAATTAAAA
Organism: Geukensia granosissima; assembly: GCA_032357055.1. Taxonomy (NCBI): domain Eukaryota; kingdom Metazoa; phylum Mollusca; class Bivalvia; order Mytilida; family Mytilidae; genus Geukensia; species Geukensia granosissima. The sequence continues at coordinate 13,738 of JAULBM010073013.1, read as the reverse complement.
ATTATAAATTGTAAAGTGTAAATGATATCTGCAATGAACTCGATCAACATAGAAACGAACCTCAATGGTAAAAACAGTTATTTCACATCCAACCTTGTATAAACTATTTTAGATAAAATATCGTCATCAGGGTTATCTGCACTACACAAATTCAAGACCTCGAATATTGTTTTCTTGGAAATAACATTGACTAGCCAGTGAATAATTTACATCAAACCTAAATTGTAGTCAAAAATATGTTTGATTAATGCCCTGAATGACATCGATATTTTTTATTTTAGAGTTTTATCAAACTGTTTATGATCAAGCTTGACATGTTTGATTGTTGTCTTTTTAGTCAGTACATTATGTTATCTCATGTTGTATTTGTATTGTATTGACTTGCATAGTTTAATTCCATAGTTGAGTTTGAGGGTTTGTTTTTATTATTATTTTTTTGTCATACCACTTTTCCACGTTAGTGGAGGGGCTTGATCACTCAATAAGCTGTTTAAACCATCACATGCTTTTTGTACCTGTCCTAAGGAAGGAACCTGAAGTCCAGTTGATGTCAAGTTTTTGTTCTACTGTTACTTTTTACAACTGAAAATTTGTTTTGTTACATTTTATAACGGGGGAATTATATTAAATCTTTACTTGAAGTGACATGCTTCAGAAAATATCAAATTCAAATACGGGTACGTATTAACTTTAAAAGGTTGGTATGAAAAAAATCTTCTTCAATATTATTGTCAAACTGAAATACTACATCTGTTGCATATGTTGAATATTCGTTTTCTTTTACTACTAAAATGTAGAGAAATGAGCATTATATCGAATGCCTTCTGTAATAAATAATTACAAAAGAGCGAAAGAAGTTGCCTATTTGATTGTGAATCTGGTACAGTGGATCAGTAAATAAGGCGATCAGGTTTTAAGATAAAGACAACGTAGGCATCTATTAATGTTATGTTTACTTGTGATAACAAATGTAATTTTCAAGTCCTTTATCAAATTAATTAGTGGAATAATGTCACTATATGGGATTGTTAAAAGGCCTTGTGAAATAAAGACAATGTAATTAAAACAAAAAAGTCGGTAGATTATCCAGATACAAAACACTGTTAAAGGAAACGTTATCAGTAGGAATTACTATCACTCATATTTGAGCTAGAGCAAAAACCAAAATCTGTTAAACAGAACGTCCTCTCTCTCCTCTCTCTCTCTCTCTCTCTCTCTCTCTCTCTCTCTCTCTCTCTCTCTCTTGGTTCATGGAAAACATGTTTGAGAATTGCTCCACAAGCGACATAAAAAATAAATCTTCCAGCGGCGACACCAAGCGGGAATCATCGGAGGGCGTAATCCATTAAAAAACTATCTTGAGTGTATGTATAACAGATCATACTGTAAAACCTCATCTGATAAACAGAATGAGTTAATTAACACTTTTAAAGCATGGTTAGTTTTAACTTGGAGTTATATACTGTACAAACCAATACAATTTAACTTGCAGTAATTCCTAGTTAAATATGTTTCCACAAATAGGACCGTATACTAGTAACATCCAAAGCTATCAATGGCCATAATGCTTTGTCACTAGAGACGTCTCACAAAAAGGTATAAAAAGGTATATAAGGCTATTGGCATTGTTGAATTATTAAAAATTAACATTGATCATAAAAATTAATAATAAAAACGTTTTGGTGGTATAATTGTAAGTGTGCTCGCCTTAATAAATGTTTTGATCTTAGACTTTAATTATAAAATAGGAGATGTGACATGATTGTCCATGAGACAGCCATTATCCAAAGAACAGTAGAATTCAAACTTATACAGTTCCCATTACGGCTTTCAATAATGGACCGGAGTCCATACCATAACGGAAGCTGTAAAAGGGAATAATGTGATATATGCATAAAAATCGACAATGCATAAAATGGTGAATGTTAAACAATAATGACTGTTTAAACAACGCAAACGAATGGACTACAGGTTCCTGGCTGGAGGAAGGCAAATTAAGTATGTGCCAGGGTTAAACCATTTTTAGACAGTTTGTTAATGCCTATGCTACCGATTAGAGGATACTCCTTGAAATAGGCTTTTAGCATCTAAACGTTCATTTTACTTACGTAACATAGGTTTACTTGTATGTTGACACCAATGTGTCGGCGCATCTGCTTGTGGTACACAGTTCCACGAGTGTATTCGTCAGACTATTGCCAGACAGTGTTATCGGTGTTGTATTATATGTTTACAAGAATACTTGATGTTGATAATAAATATCAAAGTATAAATATTGATATAATATTTCATATGATATCCGGATAGAATATTTTCTAGCATAACAAGTTTAACACTATTTTCGTAGAAGGCAAAAAATATCAACTATGTTTACAACAGGGGCTTTTTCAAATTTGTTCAACCTGAATATGGATTTTTCCCCATCCGGAAATGCCTTCTAGTAAATTATAAGAAATGCTTTATTTTCAATTATTGCTTTACGCGATCCTTATATTTGTATTTCTCTATTGAACATATTCTTTTTTCACATGTTGCTTGCGTGCTACTTATATGTATAAAAACTGAAAATATATGGTATAGATATCATAGAGACTGCACTCCAACCACGAGAAAAACAAAGAAGTTTACAAATCTAGAGATCTCCACAAGGCCTTCAACAAGACCGGAATACCAATCCTTGTGAAAATCTCTAAATCGCCTAATAATAAATCGTGTATGCGTAAGAAAAATGCCGTTCTTACCTGAATATTATCAAAATGTACTAGTAACAGAACAATAGGTACAAAGACAAACCTATGACCACAATTTCTGACTTGGGACAGGCACATGAGACATATGGTGGGTAAACTAGATTAGTGGGTACACAACTCTCCCCTTACGAATGGTCAAGGGAAATATTCAACGAAAACAAAAACTGTAGCCGACGAGATATAAAAATCAAACACAAAATCACTAAATCCGACTAAAGAGTACCTTATTTACAATAAATAATCTTAACAAAAATACATTCAAAAAGAAGATAAATCTCTAATGAATGCTTGCAGTTAGTATCTTTTACCCGTAAACCAATTGTTGAAAATAGTTAAGGAGACTTTTGTGATATTTTATACACTATAACTTTATAAAATCTGATATAAAATATGGGTAAGAAGATCAATATAAATTATATTATTTAAGTATAAATTTTACAAAATGTACAGTCAATCTAGTTTTCACCTGGTATTATTATCTAAAAAGTAAGTTTAATAATGTGAACGAAATTATCACATGTATTAAATGAATATCATGAATATATAGTAATATATAAATGCTTAATGTCAGTATTTCTTGTTTAGTTTGATTAATAAAATTGTCATATAAAATTGTTGATAAAGTTAATATTGCTTCAACTATTCTGGGAAATTTTGTCACGTGATTAGTATTACTGTCATTGCACAAATCGTTGTCATTACAACACAGTTTCTCTATACATCCTCTTGATGAATGTAATTCACGTGAACAATTTGCGAAATCGTTCTGCTGAACACAATTCCAGGCACAACCTCGAACAGTGGAATAAAATCGCTTGTTATCATATGTGCTATGCATTTCAAAATACACTTTCTGAAATTAAAAAAAAAGATATATAAAGTTTAATTGCCATTTCATTATATTTTGGAAACTTTTGTAATAAAAACAAATTAGACTCGGTCTGAGGATTTTTTAATGTTGCTGCAGCATATATTTTTCAGTGGTTTTGATGTGTTTGGATGGTTTTGACATGTGATACTTACCTTTCCAGAGCCCTTGATGTAACTCTTGTTTTGTCGAGGAATTCGTGGAATCTAGAAACTTCTTCTACTTGTTTTCGTCTTTTATTTTGTTTCTAAACTTGTCTCTTTGAACTATGCACTGTTGATCTCTCTCGTGGGCATTCTACACTGGATTTGTTTCACCGGAAGAAGTAAACTTTTTTTGTTAAATTGATTAGTCTTTTAACCTTAATATGTAGAACTGAAAATAAGCATTATTGATACTTAATTACAGTCATTTGTCACATAGAACTTACTTTACCTGACAGTTAGTAAAAGTTTTTTTAATAAGATCAGTTGCGATAGAAAAATGGTAACAAATATTTGCATTGTTTTATTTGATTTTAATAAAACACATTAAGTAGTTACCTGACAAGACTGGCCTTTCTTACATGCCCTTTGTTCTGCTTTGTAATTATCTTCTGGATCAATATCACAAATGCCAACATTTCAAAGCATAACAGCTTCCTGAAATTATAAACACTGGCTTTTAATCATTCAAACCCTCTCGAAACTAATTCAATCAACCTTAAGTTCATAATCGAAATGGATAGGTAGACGTTTGTGAATATATGCATGCTTAAACTATCACCAGGGATGCAAATTCCTCTGGAAAACATTTTGATGACCGAGGTATTTTTATTAATTTACACGAATCTAAAAAACGTGAAGCAAATAAATTGCCGTAGACATACAAATAACGTAGTAACCTACTCATTTCAAGACGCAACGACTTCTTTTTAAGATTTTACTTTAATCTCCAATTACGATATTCTTTCAAATTAGAATGTTTACGGTCATTTTACAAGCTTAGAATCTTTTAACAAATAAAATGTGTGCGTTGATTTTTAAAATACAACATTTATCTAACCAAGCTTAATAGAATGTCGTAAAACAACGTGTTAAGGGAAATCTATTTAATGTTTCAAAAGTACGGCATGTAACAGCTATAAACAAATAGCCATAATAGCCAGTCAAAAAACATTTTTAAAGAGAAAATTCTCGACAATAATCAAAAGAAGAAAATAGAGAAAAATAAATAATCAAACAAAATGCGACAAGTCAATTGACTTGACAAAGCTAAGAGCACGACAAAGACAAACCACAACAACAAGACAACACGCATAAGAAAACGAAGAAAACAATTATATGAACAAGAATCCAGTAATCTCTCACCTGGCATGTAATAACTAAGACAAAGAGGAAGCAAAAGAAAACCGAAGGGCCAGACAAAAGGAGACAAGTCGACAGATACAGCAACCTCGAGAACGGGAAAAAGACGGAACATGACATATACTCATATAAAACACAAACTCATGAACAATGTGTACCAAAAAAGGGATGAAAATTGACGTTAAAGCAATTTGATAAAGTTCAGGTTTAAAAAAGCAATCATTTAGTACAACAGTATCATTTTATGATTTAACAATGTTAATATTTGACCAGAACAAAACTCTTCATGGACAGTATGTTTGATATCTGGTTTCGATATCTACTATTTTGTTGATACAATTGTTGGGAGGAAGTGATATGATTTATTACATGTAAAATAGAATTTTGGAATAAATACCTTATAGATAATGTATTGTAAACGATTGTTTGCTTCTTATTTAACAAATAATCTAACTGGCATGTTAACGTCATACTGTATGTCAGCTTTATACAGTAACGAACGGCGTTTTAAGAATCATTTACGCTTTTACGGATTATTGAAGAAAAAAAATTTTTAAAATGTTTATGAAATATAAAATCTCTAAAAATAAAAATCCCAGACTTTTATGCTGTGAACGCTGATTCATTTTTGAAGGCCGTAATCGGAAGTTTAGAATCGACTGTTATTGGTTGGCTGTTTCATGGACAATCATGTCACATCTTCTATTTTTATAAAGATAAAACATGAGTAACAGAGTTCCTTTTAGTATCAATTATACTAAATGTCGGGGGATAGTTCTTCATATTACAAAAGTTTTATTATATTAATTTTCCATATTTAGTACAAAATACACAATATATATCAATCTGTTCACTAGAAAGCTATTAGTTTACTTTTCTACTGCGACCTTAAAAAAATGTTTTTAATACATATGTTTATGAATTATGGAAATTCAACCATAATTTGATTTTTTTATGAAAAAGTAATGAGCAAAAGCCCTTGGTATGTATTATTTTTTACTAAAACCTCCATGAAAATTTCAAGGTTGAAGACGACTCGCCACGTTAAACAAATACTATTTTATCATGGCTAGAGTTCCAAGCGTGGGATGTAAAAAGCTGGTTTAAAATAGAGAGGATTCTAATTATATTTCTTACATCAAACAATCAATGCAGTGGTTAAAATCGTTTTCAATTATATCCAACTTTTAACTCAAGATGTCTTCTCTATATAACGGAGATAAAATGTCATCAAGCAAATGTACTTCATATAAAATTAAGAGATGACATAATGAAGTGCAATAAAAACATTAATATGAATTGGTTGTCAAAACAGAATCACAGATAATTCGTAAAAAATTTTAAACGGAAATAGCAAAATGGGCTGTTCTTCAAAGATTCATTTGTGATTTCTAACTTCATATTCATTTTATTTGTTTCTTTTCCTGGTCTCATAAAATCCATTAACTTTCTTAACTGTACTATTGGTCAGTTAAAAAATATAGATTGATTTCAAACGGCACAATGGATAATCAGCAATGTCTTGACACATCTTGAAACTTCTAAAAACATCAAGACACGAGTGGAGACTTACTTGATGATGTATGTCTTAAGACATGTCTTAAAGTAATCGTGTATTCAAGAAGTTTTTTGTTTAAAAATTTTGTATAATATCCACTTTTTTGCCAATCGGTCACGTGGTTTTCAAATGTCTTGAAGACATCTAAAATTAGATTCAAGATGTCCCGGAACTTATTTTCTCAGATTATGTCTTGATGACATTTGTCTTGCGACTGAGCCAAAAATTTAATGTATCAAGATATGTTATATGTCTGAAACATAGTATGTATATGTCAAAAAACACCACGTCTTTAAAACATGTCTTTAATGATTGGAAGACGTGACAAGTTGTCTCAAGATATGCAAGATATTTCACTGTGAGGAATGAAAAATGTATACGATTTGGATGTTCGGCTGACACTCTATCATATTTACTTAAAACAACATAATCTTTTAACTCAGAGGATCAACCTCGAAATTAATTTTAAAAAACGTTGAATTCATTTTCGTTATGTTATTTTCTTTTTTGTTTTTTCCTTGAAATACTTTGCACGTCGAGCTGTAAAGAGTAATACTGCTGGTATCGACGGTAGGGTCATTTTTCTCGTTGAAATTAATGGGATTTTGCCTCTTTATTGGAAGTCCAGTATGGAATACCTGTGAGAGAGATCAGAAGTGCATAGTCCAAAGAGACAAGACAACTTTGAAACAAACTAAAAGATAAAACGTGAACAAAAGGAACAAAAGCTTGGAATTCACGAACTCCTTTTCAAAACAGCGGTGGGATAAGGTGCTCGTAAAAGGTAAGAGTCCCATGTCTTGTGCGCAACACCCGTCGTGGAGTCTTTAATGTCAGATTCGGTGTCAAACCAGGATGTCAAAATCGGGAGTGTCGGCAACCTTTTATACCAGCATCTACCGTTGTTTTTTTTTCTACGGTTGTTTTTGCTTTTGCTTTAGTTCGTCTGGTGATATTAAAGTTTTATTGTATATTTGTAGTAGACACTTTTAATTAACAGTTGAATGATCATATAAGTTATTTTTTGTTTTTGCATGAGACTGTCACTAAAAAAGGGCATCTTTGTAAATTTTCTGAAGAAAACGATTCGTATGATTGGTCATTTCGCCCTTCTAATGGCAGGTGAAATAATATTCTTTAACTTGAATTCCTAAATTTCACATTATTTAGTCTTTTGTGTAGATTTGTGTAAAACGCCGAACAATGGTTTTTTTTTAATTGAGGCAAATCTTAGGTTCAGTTTAGTTTTGTCTTGTATGAAGTAAGCAAAACATCAGTGAAAGTACTCGAGGTTAGAGTACGAAAGAGGATAATCAAATAAGATATTTCAAATTATAAGCATTCTCCAAACCATATACATTTGTAGAAACCAACCAGTGAATATTCATGAAGTTAAGCAAGAAATATGTGATGCTTAATCAAAATGGATGGATTAATTTCCAGGAGTAACCTCTCACTAGTGGCATTAGGATTTAAACATAAAAAGTCCGAGTTCCAAACATAGTAAAAGAAGGTCTCAAACAAATCGACACAGGAAGTCAAAGCCCACGGCAGGGACAACTACTACATGCAATACTTTTCAAAACTTTTTCGTATTTGCGTTAATATTTTAACAAAAGAAGCAAATTCCTGTAAACGTTGTTTGACAATTTTCATGTCAGACAACCACATATTAATTTTGTGTATAAATAAGTAGATGGACTATTATAATACTGTAACAGCCATCTCCACTTTTATTTCAGTAATTATCATTTACATTCTTGCATTACATTATTCAAAATACCGTGTACTATCTCAATTTTATTATATATAAAACCATTCATGCTGTTCACTTTATTATATACCCTTAAATACAGATTAAGCTTTATTTTCATTGTATGTCATCGGTAAACGTGTTACACGTTATACCAGACGGATATGACACGTTTTGGTATAACGTGCGGACGATTTGATTGTCTGGGGAAATTTGAATTGGTATGCGGGCAAAACTTTTTTGGCAGGATCATTTTTTTTAAAATTTATAATTCTTGTAAGAAAACTTCTTTTCTTTCTTCTTCTAGCCAGATTATTTTTTTTAACAATTATCACAACCAATATTCGCCATTGAGCGTTTCCCTTATTCAAATGTTATCTTGTAATTAAAAACTTACATACCCTTCTAATAGTATTTTCCCCTTTCCCATTTGGTATTGTGTTTTCTGACATCTTATACAATATTTCACCATTATTTTGTGTTTTACTTATATTATAAATATCTGCAAAGAAAAATCAGATATAACTACGTCATACATTAGTTCAGCTTCCCCAATGTGAAATGTCCTCGTGATGTGAATCTAATATATTTGCACTTTTATGTGGTATTTTGGTTGGGTTAACCGTGTCATTTATCAGTCATGCTAAAAGTCGAATCTATATGAAGAAATACCAGTTTGATTTGACTGCTTAACGCATTTGATTATGTCACAGTTTACAAAACATAGCTTTAAAATCAGCTTCTTGAATGCTTTTTATATGACTTATAAAGACCATTAAGGTTCTGCTATTGATAATATAAAATTTTCATTTAAATGGCATCCGTTAACTTGGGAAACTTCATTGCGACATCAAACATGGTCTTAACTGTAGAGCACCAAGGGAACAAAAGGTCAATTTTAATGGCCAGTCATTGCTTACAGAATCTCAAAACTAAAAAAGGTACTTTGACATGTAGGATGATAGAACGTTGCTATTCCGCAAACTGAATATAATTCAGGCAAGTTCAGGACGATAGCATATACGCTATACAGATAAATGTTGTTTAATTCCGCTGCTTTGATTTTGTTTCTACATTTTTTAAGTTACTGCATACAAAAGTGGCATACAAGAAAATAACGCATGGAACACTTCACAGAAAACTATAAATTAAGCAACAGGAACTCCAAAGACGATTGGCAAAGTTATAGGGAATTGGGCATTTCCGGTTCCGGTTTTGCACCAACAATGTTACTTGTATTCAAGTAATATTTTTAATAAGGAATTAACTAAAAAATCGATTAACAGAATAAGAATTTTTTACTAGAACCTTCTCCACATTTTGGTTCCCAAAATGATGCATTTGTGTAGGCATCCAGTATCTTCCAATCGCACATTTGTAACTATTTTAATGTACAATTATCATGATAGTGATTATTAATAAACTTGTTATTTCAATCTTTTTACTGGGCACAGGAGCGGTCTCCACGGCTCGACTTACATAGCTAATCCAGCGCAAATCCCAGGTGGCAGAAAGGGGAGCCCCTCGTTGGGCTTATAATACGCAAAGTCTGGTCGTGGACCATAGTGGGTGATGTGTGTGAAGAATACCACACTACATGCAAGTAAAAGATCCCTTTTGTAGTTTTCGAGAAACAGAAAGCTAATGCCACTACAAAAAGCAAAATTTTCCGTGCCTACCCATTTACCTTTTTTCCAGTGGCAGTCAAAACCGTTGCCCTGTTGTGTCCCTTCCCATCTCGTTTTCGATATTGATAATTGTTGAACTTGTTCTTGTCCTGAATTTGCATGAAATATTTGCCACTGGACGTTAAGTAACCAACAATCAATCAATCTTTTTAAATATTTTTCAATCAATTTTATGTCAAATAATCAAGACATATTATATTTTCTTGTAGTCTAACTAACCTCATAAAAATTTGGTACCGCCATTTCATTTTGAAGTTACCACTGTGAAGCACAATTGTTCCTACTTACAAAATATGCAATAAATGTCGTATTCGGTCGCAAATTTATTAGGAAAAATCAAATCCGTCACTTATTATGAGCATGGAAATTATCATGAGATTTATAATTATTAAAAAATAGTTTGTGGAATTTCTGGACTCTGTGACATGTTATTTCTGATCAAAAAAGTTTTAATTCCTCGCGATTTTGTTTTCTTAATTAAATAAAACGACCATTATGTCAAATGTTTTTCAATTTCAAATTTTTAAATTAAATTTTGATTGCTCCATCACTACATTAATCTAATTAGTTGATTTTAATTGTGTTAGGAACATATAGAAAAATTCTTATTTCTCATGTTTCTGGTAAAATTTTTAATGCAAAAGAAATACAACCAGGACATTACTAAATACTTCGGCTCCGTTCATTACCATAATATCTTGATATCAATCTGATGCCTAATCATAACTCTGTAGGTGAACAGTGTAATAAGGATGTGTTTTTATCAGCTAGGTCAAATAATCTGTTTTACTGATCAAATTTAATTACTTATACAAAGAACATATTTACACACAAAATAACACCGAACTCAGAAACAAGATCAACAAATAAAGGAACAAATCCGACAATCAGATCCGGTTATGTCAAATTCATAAACAAACTTTCGTTGCTTCTGAAAAATTAACGGAAATTATCGTGTTATTCGAAGCTAAATTTCATGGTTAAGTTACACCAAGTACTTCGTCAAAACGTTTAAGAACAGAGGAGTATTTACAACAGTGATGACATATCCGTTACCGTTTTCCAGGAGGTATCCTCTTTCAAGAAATTATGATAAGAAGTTCAAGCTTTTCTGGAGTGTGATGTTCGGGCTTAATGAAATTAAATGTGCGTCTCCGCCTTTGTATTTATTCTAAATCAAAAGAAAGAATTATCCCACGGTTAAAGGTACATGTTTTACACTTTGTAAAGGCGTTTTACATACTATTACCTGCCCCTAAATTTAACGTTGATGGTTTGTCATTTTTGCTTTTGGTGGAAGTACTGAAGTAATTCCAAAACTTGTGCACATTTTTTTATTCGAACCCCTTCTTGCAATAAATGTCAGAAGAACTCTTTTTTAAATTATATTCAGGGGCACCACTAAGCATTTTTGCTCTTTATTTAATCCTAGTTAAATCACCTAATTATTATGCAGCGTTGACAATGTGTCCTCCCGTTTTCGCGTTAGCGCGTGCAAAGGACCACTTCCGGCAAACAATTTTATAATGTGAAATCCCAGTAAAACGTTAAAAATAAAATACATCGTGATTTAACATTGGTAATTTTGTATCCTAAAAAGTAGTATTGCAAGTTACTAGAACTTTTTTCAATCTACAAAATAACACTATTTTATAAGCATATGGTCGACTTTTTTACAACCTTTTTGCCTGTTCCAAAACAGAAAGTCGTTGTGTTGAAGTATAAAAACACGGTTTAGAAAGCATTAAAAAGGGAATTCGAAGATACCAAATGGGCAGACAGAATAAGCTTACATTTATTAAGTAGAGACAGTATGGAAATCTTCATTGTAAAATATCTGGAAATTAGGCTTTAATTTCGGACAATCGAGCTTTCGGTCCTTCGGGCGGACTAACGGACCTTCGGACTATCGGACCTTCGGACTATCGGGTCTTCGGACTAACGAACCTTCGGACTATCGGATCTTCGGGCCTTCGGACTAACGAACCTTCGGACTAGGGCCTTCGGAATACTGGGCCGCCATCGGAAAAAGTATAGGCACGAGGTATCTCCTTCCTGGCAATTCATTCCTTATAAAATTTTTAACAATTTAACTGCGTACAAAGCACTTTGCTGGATTAACCTTTATCAGGTATGCTAGGGGCCAAAACATTGGAAGTCCAAGTAAGAACTACAGAAGTAAAAAATTGTCCCTGTCTTTTTGCTCAATAATTTACACCAAAACTAACCAGTCAATATATTATTTTTTTTTCTGCATGCAGTCTATATTTTATTATAGCATTTGCACATTTTTCTAATGATATTTTGACACTAAATCCAGTCATGTGGGTTTTAATCAAGGTCTTAGCTTAAGAGAACCTGGTATATTATCAATTGTGTTTCAGATTTTGATCTAGCTGTCAGAAACTACTTCTTATTCAAAGTCGTGGACAATGTTATCCCTTTTGTTTCTGTAATTGTCTGCACAATATTCATCAACTTTAAAAGTTAAATCTGACTCAGTTGTGTTGGGTTTTTAAGGTTTATTTTTATGTTGTTTTGTCAAACCACTGACCCAGGTAAGGAAGGTTGAGCACTCACAAACATGTTTAACCCTGCCATATACTTCATGAGCCTGTCCTAAGCAAGGCACTGTAATGTAGTGGGTTTTACTTCATGAGCCTGTCCTAAGCAAGGCACTGTTATGTAGTGGGTTTTGTTTTTAATGATAAGTGTTAAATGTTTTACAATGTGAAAATGAAAAGATATTGGGTTAATGTCAGAGAGACTGCACTCCAACAATGAGAAAAACAGATTAATTTACAAACTAAACGTCTCCACATGGGTGGAATACCAATCCTTGTGAAAAGCTTATACTTACATTGTATTTGGCCGATTATTATTACATTTGAATATTTATCCATTATTGCAGGTCTCAAGGCAACCTGTAGATGTTTGTAATTTATACACTTTGGGCAGCTCATATCACATCTCCCTTTTCCACATGTCTCTACTACTTTTGCAACCTACCATAATAGAGGAGATGACAATGGAATGGGAAGGGGGTTAAGGCTATACTAATACAATTCAATTGCATACCAAATATCAAGACCCAAGGACAGCTAAGACATGGTGAACTTAACTAGGTGCAACAAGTTATCTTGCATGACTGAGTGGAAAAGATATGAAATGAGTTCAGTTTAAGGTTGTACTCATATAAAGATGCCATTGGAAACCTAATACCAAGGACCAGGGGCACAGGAATATGTTGAACTTTTTGTATCCCTCGATTTGTTAGAGTTATCTCCCAAATGGGACAGTATATTTATTAAGAATTAATTGTGAAATTTAGGTTTAAATTTTAAAAAATTTTATTTCTGCTACAAACTTTAAGCAAAAATTAATCTTTTCATTAATTTAATCGATGCACATAAGATTTTTTTTTCTGTATTGGTAAATATAATGGATTTTGAGAAAGTAGCAATATTTTAGGTTTTCTCACGTAATGTTCAGCTATATTGAGACATTGTCCCAAACGGTAGTTAACTTACAAAAACATAAAAATTACAGATGAATCCCAGGTTACAACAGAGGTGCTTCGCAAGCGCAGCATGATACGACTGCAGCACATTGAAATGTGAAAGGTGAAAAAAAGACCCTTTGGATAAGTGTGGACACAGTATTTTGTTGGACACAATAATGTGCTGGACACATTAATATGTTGGACACAGTATAGAGCTGGACACAGTAAAGTGCTGGACACAGTAAAATGCTGGACACAGTGATATGACTGGAT
>JAULBM010073002.1:0-10029 GCA_032357055.1 Geukensia granosissima | reverse complement strand
ACTTATGCTCCTCACTATGTATATATGTAAACAACAATGATATTTTGAATTTTCCAATTTGAATCAGGTTGGTTTAATAGTCGAAAATGGAAAGATTGTCACTATTTCTCTCTGGCTGCATATCTAGTCCACTCTTGGACCAATTAAAGTCCAATTGTAATCAATTTGCGTCAACCCTGTCCATATATTTTCCCCGAAAATTCTATATCTTAGAAACCACTTGGCTATATTAATTAGTTGGCCTGGAACATTTCAAGGCAATTAATGTTTAGCTTATCTGACCATAGGCACGTCCGTCGTCGTCTGTCGCCGTCCATCTGTTAGCTTTTCACGTTTAAATCATCTTCTCCAAAACCACAGAGCCACATAAACCAAGTATGACAGGAATGGTTCTTGGGTGGACCCTTTCATGGTCGCCATTACTAAAATAGACATTCGGCAAAAATCAGTCAAAAATCTTCTTCCCTGAAACTGCTTGGCCAATTTAGAAAAAAAACTATTAGTGGAACAGTCCTTGGGTAGTCTACTTTCAGAACAATAGCCAACCCCAGCCACCAACCAAGATGGCTGCATTTACTAAAAATAGAATAGTTGACAAAAATCAATTAAAAATCATCTTCTCTGAAACTGCTTCCCAAATCTGACCAGACTTTGGTGGAATGATCCTTGGGTGGTCCCCTTTCAGAATTATATCTGACTACCCCGGCTGCTAACCAAGATGGTCGCCTTTACTAAAAACTGAAAATGTGACAAAAAATCATTTCAAAATATTTTCTAAAACTGCTTGGCCAATTAGAACAAGACTTCGACCGCAAACCAAGATGGTCGCCATTACTAAAAATAAAACAAAATGGCATAAATTCATATAAAAATCTTCTCTCTGAAACAACTTGGCCAATTTAAACCAAAGCTAGCAGGAATAATCCTTAGATGGTCCACTTTCAAAATTATATCCGACAATCCTACCTTCCAACCAAGATGGCTGTTGTTACTAAAAGTAGAACTCAATGCAAACAAAAGCTTCTAACATATCAAAAGACTCGGAATTGAATGTGCTGTTGAAGCGTGATGTCATTTGTTCAAAAGTAAATATATATATTTAGGACTACAATGGTCAGTATTCAATGCATAGGGTTTAAAACTTTAAAAAATATCCGTTGAAATTTACTATCAACCCGTGGAAAATTGAGCTGATCAAAACTCAGTGGCTTTGGAATCAATTTTCTACGTTGAAAAACGACCAACTAGTCAATTTTAAACGGGTCAAAATTCTGCCTTACACCGGCAAAGGGCAAGGGTCGTTAAGGCCCATTTTTTACCCCAGAATTTGGCTAAAAATTGGAAAATGGCGAATGTCTATTATTTTATACTTTTTGTATTAAATAATGTTTTGAAAAAATCCAACAGAATTTTTAGTTTAATTAGTTCTACAATGGTCACATGACACATAAAATTAAAGCGAAAATACTAAGAAATTGATTAATTTGATGCAATATTTGATACCAATTTGTCCATTGTAATATAAATCGCACAAAAACATCACAACCAAACTTTGCACAATTATTAAAGATCTATCAAGTACAAATGTTTGGTTGGAATATCTTCGTGATGTTTTTGTGCGATCATATCTATTTTGAACAAAACACCTCCAAAATTGAGTATTTTACCGAAAAAAATGTTTAATTCTTGCTAAAATAGGTAAATATACACTTTCATTTTGCCGAAATGACGAAAAGAATACAAGAAAAGGTAATGGATTATTAAAAGACTATTCTTAAGCGGCATTTTCATAACAACTTATTATTGTGTCACAGAATCTAAAATTTGGGCTGAATATGGGGCGTAACTCCTTTTCAGTTACAGTACTATCAACCCCTAAATAAATTAAAGACATTTTGTTGCAAGTCATCGCCATATATTGTTCTGTATTGTGTTTTTATCCAGATAGTACAAGGCATTAATTACCACAAATTGTAATTGTCTTGTATTTTGTGAGAAAACACGCCATTTGTCGCTGTTTTGTATGTAAAAGTATTCCAGACAACATATCCGAAATATTTACTGACCATCGGAGTGGGAGATCTGAATAAGATAGAAAATATTAATTATAATAGTCATTAATGTGTTCAGATCTTTGATGTGTTACAATGCTATATGTAGCTGTCTTGTTCTCATAAATCATTTTATATTAAAAAAATAACACAAATCCGATATGTTCGCCATACAGAATCTTTATCAAACTGCTTAATCACGGAAAAACGGCCCTTTTACGAAAATCTTTCTTGTCTGTTACTTAAGTTTTCCTTTCCAGATCTTAATTGCGATATTAGAGGGGTGGAAGATGCAAGGCAGATAAATAGCTCCGTAGGTAAAATATAGGTGAAATTTCAAGGTAACTTTATCTGTGCCTTTTTAATAGTTATGAACTACGAACTTTAATTAAAAATATCCTTTTCCGATCTTTCTATGCAAGGAATTAATGGAAAAGGGGAGGAACATATATTGTTTTTGAGGTGTGAAGGGTTAAGTCCAAGGACACCATTTCTTTACGTTAAATTTCATTTTTAAAAGAATTTCCTATTGCCCTTTGTTTTCTCACATGTGTATTGTACTTTGGACTTTCCATCTGATTTTTATTGTTTTCTTTAAGATAAAACAAAACTTAATCCAAACATTTTTTTATTTAAATATCATTAATATCTTGCCGATTCCAAAATAAAAGTCATTTTGTGTCCTGTGGATAATTCTTGTTTTCCATACGATTTTGTTGGTTGTGATGTGGTTTTTGTTTAATATCTCATGTTATCTGAATGTATCTCTACTTATACAATAACCAAAAAGGTCAATTGATATATTTCCACATTCACCTTGAGCATGGCTCTATTTTTACTTTGGACTGTGGAATAGATTGTTAATATATATATTAATACAGACCCTGTCCTGATGACCAGCTATTTATAACAATATCATATCAAAACGATGTCAAAATTGTATTTCATTATTTCATGTAGTGTAAGGTTACATAAATAGTTATCTGTAACAATGACATGAGTGGATATTGACAATTTTTTGTTAGTTTTCCAATGTTTTTTTGATTTACACCTCAATGAAGATAAATAATAACAGTATGGACCAAGAATTTATTATGCAAACTGCATACACTGCTAAAAACAGCAAACAAAGTAAGGGAGGAGATGGTGCCCAAAAGGCATATATTTTACAAATTATTAAATGTTCAAATTTTAATAAAACAATGGTCGCAATCAAAAATGCTTCTGGGACAGGTGGGTGGGAATTTCGAAAAAAAAATTTTGCCGCCTGACAGTTGCCGCTCAAAACCATAACAATTGCTGATGATTGAGTACCCAAATATAAAATTAAATTCATAGAGGGACAACGTACCAGGTTAACATCAAACTAGATATTCCCTGAAATTGCTGAATCCAAACATTTTTTTAGCAGGAGTTGCTTATAGCCTTCCGGTGCACCTGAACTCACCATGGTTTTTGTAGGGTTCGCGTTACTCCAGCTTTAGTTTTCAGTATAGTGTCGTGTGTTCTATGTTTGTCTTTCGTTTTGTTTAGTTTTGCCATGGTCTTTACTGTCTTTCGACTTAACGATTTCTGTCTGCCTCATTGGTATCTTCGAATTTCTTTTTCATATTTCTTGTTGTTATGTTATGTGAGGGGTCCCAGACTATTCCTCCATACTCCTTTGTTGATCTTACTAGCGAGATGTATGCCGTCTTTTTACACTCTGTTGGACAATATTTAAGGTTTATTTTGAGGAAGCCTAAGGTGAAATTTGCCTTTTTTGCAACGTTTTTAATGTGAGCTGTCCATTCTAAGTCGTCAGATATTGGAAGTCCAAGGTATGAGTTATTTTGGACATGTTGCAGGATGAGATTACTAAAGTTGTAAATTTTTTGACTTTTTGATCTTATGCTCATGATGTAGCATTTTTTAGCATTAAATATCATTCCCCAGTCACTTGTCCTATTTTCTAGACTTTTGAGATCTTCATTAGGTGGTGTCTTTCTGACGTGATGGTTCTATAGAGCAAGCAGTCGTCTGCTTTGTATTTGTATATGAAGTAGTTCATACTGAATATTACGTCGGGGACAAACCTACAAACCAATTATATATTGTTGCCGACTAATTCCCGATTGTGAATGTGAACAACATTACGGGTGCAACTAGCAAAAGACATTTATACGTCCAGAGCAACAGAGTTTTATCCTTGATCATGTTGTTTTAATGTAAATTTTATTTCATTACTTTTTTTGTCTATGCGCGTTGTTGGCCCTTAGAATTCTTACAACCCATCAGCATATGCTTTCTGTGTCGTTGTCAGCCGATAACTGTCAATGCACATATTTTATTTTTAAGCGTAGTTATTTCTAATATATTATTATAATTAAACAAAGACTTACTACACCAATGAACTGCGTAACTGTAGTAAACAAATTTTATTTTAAAAATTAGGGCAAATGCCTGAAATCCCATATTTTCCACTTTACTTTTTACTCAGCCATTGGCTTAATTTAGAAAAAAAGATAAATCTTACTTTGACTTCAGCCGATTATTTTATTGGGTTGTAAATATACATGATGTTTCAACAAGTATGATTTAGCAATTTGCTTAAACTCTATTAAAAATAAAAAGATATACGATTTGCACTTTACACGGGCAATATTCAATTATAGTCTTTGTTACAAATATCTAATCGATTTTAAACAAATATCATTTCCTCAAAATTTGTCCTCAATTGTATTACTGTAACGTTATAATTTAAGGTAAGAAAAACGACAACCAGGTTGAAAAATAAAAAGTTTACCAACATTTACTGTTCTTATATCATATTCTGTAAACGGATTTTCTATTTAAAACAAAATACTATTCACATACTATATCTCAAAGACAATTGGCTAGACCACTGATGTAACGCAGAGGGCAAAGAAAGGATAATTTTTTTACGTACAAGTGATGGATTTCATACAAAATCGTTATTGTATAATTGATCGGAAGTTGTTATGTCACAATATTATATTTTGACTGTTACTTAATATATATATTCACACAATTACCAACAATTCAAACTTACGACTCTTTAATAAATCATAACAAACCCTACTTCTGGTATATCAATAAAATTATTTGATTAGAACATTTTATTAATTGAAAATATAAAATCACATATATCATAGCATTCCATAAAAAGCAATGGTAGAAGGTTGTCTGACGAATAACTTTACTCTAAATTAATTTTTAACAAATATCTTGTGTTTGCATTATCAGTGTCACCCCCTGATGTATAACATCTAATCAAAAACATTTATCTTTGCTGTATCATTAGCAGCGTTTTTCGCATGGAATAGTCGCCTTTAATTCCATGCCATACAACTCCTTTATGGTGAGTACCGTTGTACTGTCCATTCAAATTGGAATCATAACAATCATTATACCACCATGCACCACTGTACATTACAGCACAGTTGTTTAAAGAATATGCATCATTATCCTGGTCCTTAGTACTAAACTTCATACCGTTATGTTCACTTGTCAAACTGTCACCTTAAACAGATATGAAATATTAAAACATAAATTTATGCAATAAATTAAAGCAGTAAATATTGATTAATATCTTAAACCGAAGTAAAAGTAAAACACTATTGTAAATAGGAAAATATATTTCAAGAAAAAAGTAACAATCAGAAATGTTCTATTGATTAAATCTTAACTTTTTGAATGTTGTTACACATATATTAATGCTTCATCTTGGTGACTTATAATTGGTTTTTCCTTCAGTTGTGTAAGATATTGATTTAAAATAACCTTCAGACAGATTTCTACATTTTGTATGGTTGGATACTTGTTCAATATAAACACTCTGAGTATATGCATTTTTGCGTCAACATATTTGAAAGATCACTTCTAATATAATCTAAATCTAGTCTTTAATTGCTACTTATTTACAAGGTCTTAATGTAATTCAACTAAACTTGAACAGATTAAGTGTAGAAAGTGTAGTTATAAGCGTCTTATCTTATTTTATTTTTTTTCAAATAAATTTAGGAGTATTTAATATTAAACACGATGCCAATGCCATTTTAAGGGCAGAAATGAGTACCCCAATACTTAAATGAAATGAAACTTGCATCTCCTATTAAATTATTCATGATTAATAAGATAGAAATAAATCGGAACAGCCACCAGAGTATCGAATCAACTGCAAAACATAAACATAAAACAAATAAAAATTAAATTAACTGACCACCTTCTTTTTATCTGTTCCCCTTCGGAATATGGGTGAAATATTGCTATCTGGATAGAAAGTTTTAATTTATCGAGCATTCAACCATAAACTTAAGATAAACATTTAGCCTTTGGTGAAGGAGGCCTGATGGATCATCATTAAGTGTCTCCACCTTACTAGATTATCTAGTCCATAATCAAAAGAAAGAATATGGAATATATGCTTAAAAGCCACGATCCGCATCCTACACAAGATTATATGCCAATTTTAACATTTTGTAAAGCGTGTTTCTAGATTTACATCCGACATGCGAAATATAATAATTAGTCGAATTTCATGAATTTGTAGATTCAGAATCAAATATTGCTGTTTTTTTTTTTTCAATTTGTATCTATTTTTGTCCATGATGTTGATGAGTTGCTGATTATTATAAGTGTTTATTTTTAATCGCTCCTTTTGTTACGTTCGTAGGAATCTATAGATAACGGTCCGCTCTTCCCAGACGTAACTGTTGCACAACTTGTGAAACGAGAAGCCATTTTGAATTCATTATATATATTTTGATCGTCTTTTACAAACTGTCACCCTGCTAAGAAGGAATAATAATAAGTAATGCTTGGATAGAAATATATGTCATTACATTTTTTAAGCCAAAGCGCTAAATAACGATATTGAGAGACTGCTACTAGCATCGCTTACAGTCGTCATTAGTTGCAATATCAACGTTGATAAGAAGGGGAAGAAGAAACCCCCAGTGAGGAAATGCAATTGAACGAAAAAAATTAAACAAAAAAGACCACAAACATCCAAACGCAGTATAAAAAATACAATTTTACAAATGGAATTAATCGAATGAATATCATGCTTTGTTCAAGATAAAACTAATAAAAATGGCAAACCATCTATTTAATTTTAAACTAAAGGCATTTTGATGGTTTGAAGGAATACGCAATTAGAGTTTAATTCAAGATGTAATTGAAAGATCGTATTTTGCAATGCTCTATTGACCTTTTTTCTTGAAAGATAGATACAGGAAATTGTTTTTTGGAATCTATTGTCAAATTTTAGTTGCCAACTATATTTTTTTATTCATTATAAACCATTAATACCTGCATTTCCACTGTACCCGGATACTGTCAGCATATATTTGGTGTCTTCATTACCGATTCTGAACGTGGTGTAGTTGGCAAATCTGATGTTACCTTCCCAGTCCTCTAAAAATATACTAAGTTCGTGGTCTCCCTTTGTTGTAATAGCATGAATGTTATCATTACCTGTCAAATTATTTCAATTCAATATGTTTACTTCAAGGACAAATAAAATGTTTATTCAGAAAAAAACAACGAAGAATGCAAAAGTAAGCAGTAGTAAACAAGTGATAGCTAGGAGTGTCCTCTAAACTGTTTATTTCGCTATTTAAATAAACGAAGAGGATCGAGTCATAGCCAGAATTTATGTTAAAAAGTAAAAAAAAAATTATGTAAATATGTTGTTCCGGGTGTTAGAAAATGAAACGGAGTTATGTAATTTGATAACTCTGCTTGTGGAACATTGGTCCCTTGTCTGACATGAAATTTATCAAACAATGTTTTAAGACATTTACTGCATTTGCTAAAATTCTAAAACACGGAAATTACGGAAAGGCCTCGACAAGAAATACACTTAGTAGCTGTCCCTGCCGTCGGAATCGGCTTTCTATTTCGACTATTTTGGGTTTTTTGGATTTGAGTGTTTCCCTGTTATATTTGAATCGTTGAATTCCTGTGTTTCGATTTTGCTTCTTGAATTAGCATGCCTACATTTTCCGTATAAAACATTGATTATTGTTCATTTTTAACCACCTCATTTAACAAGATTCTTTCCGAAATAGTTGTGAAACATAAAAAAACAAGTCTTTAATCCAGAGCTCAAAAAAAAAAAAAAAAAAAAAACACATAGATAAGCAACAAAAATACCAAATAAATCCCAAGAGTGGAATCAGGGTGAGAATTAGGCTTAGCACCTTTCCTTTGTTATTGGGGCTCATTATCACATGATCGTTGCTTTTTTAAAGCCCTATAAGTTACAAAAAAACTCTTAAGTATCAAAAGCTATAAAAAAGACTTTAGTAAGCAGATAAATGCACTTCCAGGTAGTTTTTCTCTGTACCGCTAGATTTCCTTGACAAACTATCAGTAAACGCATCTTTTAAAAGTTCTCCAGTCGTGTGAAAATTCCCTGAAAATTGACGTTACATAACAAATACCATAAAGTTTAACGGCAACACCAAACTAAAGAAATGAGCGTTTGTCATTTATTACAAAACATGTATAAAAAGACCTAGGAATGAACTATGACAAGCTTAGAAAATATCTATTATTTTAGGAATTTTATTTGCCAGAATACTACCCAGACAGGATTACTATTTCCTATAAGTGCACCCCTAAGAATTTTTTTCTGCTTGGTTGTATAGAGTTTCCATGGTGCAGTTTCTGGAAATGAGCCCCAAAGATTGACCCACTGCCTTCTCAGCTGCAAAACTTTTATATATCATACATTCTAATTATCAAAATTATATTTCATTTGCAGTCAACATTTTCTTTGAAAATCTAAATTATTCAAAATTTTGTATAAAACATGAAATAAATAAATTGTTTTATCATATCGTATGATGTATCGTGATGAATCTTCTTTCCGTCATGCATTTGGCGGTCCGTACATGTATTGGCACATCTCTTACAGATACTCCATCTATAACAATGATGGAAAATTAAATGAAACTTTTAAAGGATCCTTATTACATAATGCAGTTATTCACCGCCTTTTTAACGTTTCGATCAGAAAGATATTGTTATAAAATACGAAAGAAAGCTCTGTGGTATCATTTCCTAAGCTCTCAGTTCATAGTAGCTTTAGTTTTCATTGTTCCCATTTGCCTTGGATTTTCGTATTTTAATCTACTTTCTTTATATTATAACACCAATGACCATTTATCAAATTTTGAGTATAAATTGAAATTAATCTTGACCCTGTTGCTGTCATTGACGAAAAGTAACACTTTGAAATCCGCGTTAAGCTTACCGAAATTAACCATACTTATGGAACATTGGTGAACTTGCATATTTAAACCAAATTACAATCTCAACGGTTCCCATGAAGGAGCAGGGTATATTTGTCTGACTGTAAATTACGAAAGAGGAAGACACACAAAGAACAAGATGGAATATGACATATATACATATAAACCTAAACACACAAATTATGAACAATGCGGACACCAACAAGGCACGGGACTGAACTCAGGTGGTCCGGAAGGTAAAGCAGTTCCTGTCTCTTGAAAGACACCCGTCGAATTGGCTCTTTTCTAATCCGGTATTAGTCTTTTAACGGTTAAAGGGAAGATTACATAGAATCAACACATCCATGCGGAGAAAGCGAACAGCCTGTTGTTCCTTCACAGTAAAAGGTCCATCATCATGTATGAAAAGGATACTCCATAACGGCCGACAAGATTCTGGTGTCAATATTAAAGTGTGTATTTCTAGAGAGATGACTTTAATCGAGTAGCAACATATCCCTAGCTGAGTAGTTTTTGTGTCAACAACAAAATAATTCCTGTATTTGTAACTTTTTTGGTTTTTCACGTCTTATCTTAATTTTAATAAGTTCTAGACATGAAAACTGTATTGATAGGTTAAACATATTTCAAGATAACAGTATAAGGTTAACACATGAAGTTGAGAAACCTGTTGAACCCATTTTCCAAGAGCACGATTTAATTGAATATTGTATTAA